>CAJRST010041110.1:6909789-6983684 GCA_907169785.1 Menidia menidia
GGTAAATAATCTGAGCCATATTATATAAACAGTCTTCATGACAAGGTAGAGATGGGGGAAAAACACATTTGAATGCATGTCTCTTAAGGCTAAGAATAGGATTTTTTTTTTTAAATCACCTTAATCCTCTTGCTCTGATGTCAAGTGCAGATGTGTTCAGATCTGTTATGAGGTAATTTCTGGTGTTGGTTGTGATTGATCTGGCTGTGTAGATACAGATGTTTTGATGGAGAGGTTTGTCATTGGAGGGATTTTCCACTCTGCAGATGTAAACAGTGTCTGTTGAAGAAAAGGCTAAAGAGTCCTTTTTTTCCTTGTGGAGACACGTTTCTGAGAGGAATAATCCTCCTTGTGTACAATTAGATTTTCTCCTTTTGGTTAAATAAATACTGTGTCTGTGAACATAAACACAGATTTACATGCGGCCCTGTGGGTGTCTTCCCCTCCAGCAGGCGAGCGCTTCAGCCTGGGCCTAGGCTTTTTTGTCGAGGCAGAAGTTGGCTGACTTCAATTCCTCGCTTGCTGTTTATTTGTTTTTAGAACAAATGGAACCAGCAGAGTGAGAGGTGAAGTCAGAATTGAATTTGGCTTGAGTTACCGTGGCGATCTGGCAACTGCTCCCATGTCCCCTGGGACTGCTTTGGTTGCAGTGTGCTGGGCGCGTGTTTATTATCTAACTGATGTGTTCTGTATGCTACCGGTCTACACGTATGGTATTTGTGTGTGTGTGTGTGTGTGTGTGTGTGTGGGTGTGTGTGTTTCTGACTTTGAGTTGGTGGTAGCAGCATTCACAAGAGAGACATTTTACTAAGCAGACATTTCCCCCTCTGTTTTCACTCTGACCTGGTAGGAGATTGATGACTGAATTGTGGAGTACATGTTAACAGTAACCAGTGATTTATGAAGATACTTAGGGTAAGTGAGGCCGCACAGGCTTGAGGGGAAGAAAAAGATATAGCCTTTTAAGTTAATGCAAAAATATTGCCTTTTTAAGTAATAATTGTTATTACTACTGCAGGGGTTTGGACAAAGGTCTGTGTTAAACTTGGATGTGCAAGACGTGCAATGTTAAGCTTTTCCTGTTCCGTTGGCCGTGAGCCCTCCTTTGTTTCTGTTTTTTTAACTTTGACTCTGTTTAACATGGAAAGTTTTTTTAAGAACAAAGGAAATGCATCACATTCATTTCGATACAAATTGGAAACAGATATTAATATTGACATATTTGTTTAAGTAGCAAATTTAGAATATTTGAGTTGAAAAACACTACTTTTTCTTGAGCAAACCACAATGGAAAACTTTTCTTGGATGAACCCTTGCACTGCAACAAGTGCACTGTGTGTTTTGGCAGCTCCTCTTAGCCAAAGATCCCTCAGAAAATCTGCATGCAATTTTAGAAGAATCAGATTCTTTCCCTTTCCTTGGCTTGTGAACTCACCAGATATTATGCACACACACCGAATCCTCCACTTTATTCAAATATGACATGCAGTCTGCTTGGATGTGATCTATAGCATTTTTAAGAAATAAAGCAATTTTAGGGAATATTGAACAGTGCTTCCCCTGGAAGAGGGATGGCTCTCATTTTTTTTCAAGGCACCTCTTAGACTGAGTGAAATGTTTCCCCTGTTCGCTCAGGGACGACTTTATTTCTTACCAGGGATTTAACACTCACTCAGTCCCCTCATAAATACAGCGTCCCTCAGCCCTTTGCTAGCCATAACTCATGCACTAACTCTCTAGCTAACTAAACTCATATAGCAGAGCCAACACTTGTTTGTCTTTTACCTCAGCCTCTCTCCTTCACTCTTCCTCTCTGCCTCCTTTCCTCCTCTGTGCTGATTTCTACGTGACAGAATCTCCTCTGACTACCATCTCACCAGGCTCCTGGGCTGATCTCCTTGGCCCACTCGTGGAGTGGGTTTTAGAGGAAATGTGCATTTGAATATGAGCCAACCTAATCTGCTTGAGGCTATTTAGAGTGAGCCTAATGCTCCAAGAATGAGCGAGAACAACACAGGAGAAAATGCGGACATCCCTCTCAGCGTGTCACAACACAGCTCAGGTCTCAGAAGAGAGCAAGTCTTTGATTTGCTGATGAAAATCTTTCTGTGAGGCAAAGAACATAAAACTGTGTCTTTCACCGCATCTGTTAAAGCCTCAGTCTGCTAAGAAGAGCGTTTGAGCGAGATTTATTCTGTTGCTTTCTGCCTTTATGGCACCTAAATGTGAAATTGGGACTTTTTTTAGTGTATTCTTAATAAATGTGCAATGAATATCCAAGACGCCACAGCTGTTCGGCTTTCAAGCTCTGTAAGTTCCAGCAGATGAAAGTGCTCAGGTGGGATATTAGAGTGTGGTGGACGCCTTTTAGTGATCTGGTGCCGATTGGCATATTGGGAGGAGACGGCCTTTCTGGCTTGGCTCCCGCATTGGTTGTTAACAGCCTGCTGGTACCTTCTGTTCTCTCTGCTCAGTCCCACTGGCCCAACACTGACAACTCCTCAAGCATCTGAAGACCCTCTGAAGTCAAAATCGCCCATTTTGATGTTTCGTGGCAGTGCCCTGCGTTTTGTTGCCTTTGCATCTGAAAACACAGGCCCTGCTTGGAGGAATTACCCTCACCACTCACTGGTGTCAGATGGGGGAGGAGGGTATCATTCCTTTCGCACACCCCCAATCTCCCTGTTCTCTTTCCTCTCTTTTTGATCTCACCATCAAATCTTCCCCAGTTTTTATGAGTGACGTTTACCCGAGAGCAGCTTGGGAAATTGCTGGCTGAAGAAGACGTTTGAGAAAATGCGCCCGAGCAAGCCATCACCTTTGATAAAGCCATAGTTCCAGTGGGAGAGGAAGAAGAAAGCGAAAGAGTAAGAGCATTGTTGATAATGAAAAATGCCATGAAAGAGGGAACATCTCTCTGATCCTAGCCTGTTATACCAACAATGTATAGTCAAGCAGATACTGCAGTGGTTCATCAAGTATTTCCCTGTTGCTGTATCACAATGAGTGTTTGACCCGGATGACTGATGAGAATCTTAAGCAACACATCGCCCATCATTTTGGCACCACGTATTCCAGAAACAGAGGGAGTACCACAGCTGCTGCCATCGAAACTGCCATACTTTTTAACTGTACCACCAGTGGGCAAAAAGCTGGCACGGCACTTGAGAGAACTACATAAAAAGAGAGAAATGATGGGGATGTGGAGAGTCGTTGAAGGCATAGAGAGAAAGAAATGTTAGCTTTAGTAATTACTACCTCCGCAGAGAAGCAGTGGAGAGGACAGTGAGGCAAGAAAGCGCATGAAGGAGGCCCCGTGTGCAGATAATGACGGGGTATCATTGTAGCCGTGACAGTGTTAATCCCAGTGCTCCACAGTGTGCGTCTGTGCGCGGCTCCGGTTGTGTGTACGCAGCGAACGGAAACACTGCTGGGATGTATGGAAGTTGTGGTACAGTATCGCCAGCTCTTGTTCAACCGGGGACACCATCCACCTGACAGTTTATCTAACTCTGCCGGCGGTTGCCGCCTCGCACAGCGTCTCACAGACAGTTCTGAAACTGCGCAGCCTTTTCGTTCATCCACTCGTTTGTATTTGCAGAAAAAAGAGGAGAGGATTCAAACTTTCTTTTAGTCTGTCTTTTTCTTCAGTTTTTTCACTCTACCCATTTGAAGTTGGGAGGCAGTCATTTAAGCTTGATTGCTCAGAGTCACACAACACAGGAGAAAGTGATATGAATATGTATCAATGCAGCATATGGCATCAGTAGCACTGGGACTAGGTGTGTCCAGAAGGTAGAGTGCTGCCGATGCATTATTCTCCATTCAAATTACCAGAGCAAGAACGCAGAAGGGAGCAGGGAGGTGTTCACCGTGGCTTTGCGTGGAGCAGAAGAAGATCCAGATTTGTGCGAAACAGCAGGAACTGAAAAGCTGTGATGAGCGGAGGAGTCTGCCATCTGAGTTTCCTTGATTTGGCAGATTTTTTTTCGGCAGGTTCAAACTCAGCACACTCACTGACATGAGTGTGATTAAAAGCGATATTTCTGACACATTAGGATGCGCACAGGAAGTAACCTCCTCTAAAGCGTTCATTATTAGATGCATGACAGACCTGAATATTTATAAAATAGGTTTTAATAATTAATAGCAGCAATCTGCTCCCGTAATTCATCAGATTTGCACTTCAACAGAGTATCCGTTTTCACTTTAAAATAATAATAAGAGGAATATTAATGTTGCAGAAATGTAAAATGGGCAGCTGGTTACAGTGCAAATAGGTAAGCCTTCCGCGTTCACTTCTGTCATTTTCCTTTACCTGCCACTTTTAACAAATAAAATTACATTTTAAGCCATCAACACTGCATCAGTTTAAAAGTTTAGGTTGTTTTGCTCGACTATTTTTTGAGAGGCTTCTCACAAATGTGGCAAGTCACGAAGATAAAGATGCAGGAAACAAAGTGGGTTTGGTGTAGAATGCAAAAGTAGTTGCTGTGGTTTTATCAAAAGCAAATTTATTTGTTTGAGTCAACTGAGCAGCGCTTCCTTTTGTATACTGCGGCCCAAAATAGACAGCATTCTTTTTTTCCTGTAAAGCAGCTTTGCTTGTTTCATCATTTCAGTCATTTTTGCCCCCCCCCCACACACACACACACACACTCACACACACTGTTGTTTTTATCACACCTTCAAATTCAGTCACAGCAGATCTCTGCTTCTACCAACCTCCCACAAACACGAATGATCCTGTTTTAGGTCAAAACTGCCACATTTACTTTTACTCTTAGTTGATGTGAAACTTTTATTCTAGTGCCGTCGCAGACACAGCTGTGTTTATCACCCTCACTGTGGATCAGCTTTTCATGAGCGCGTGAAAAAATGTCAACGTGTGTCTCAAAGAAATAGACGTGACCTGCAACCACCAGACAGAGAGAGCGGGAGCGCTCAGAGCGCGGTGCCCTGCTCTCTACACCCCTGCAACCCGGTGTGCAACGTACACACACCAAAACATGTTACACGGCTTTAAGCGCCTTAACATACATAATGAGTTTGCAGTCAACTGAGCGTCTACCCACATTTACCCAACCACAGAGACGCATCGGAGACACTTTAGAAAGTCTTGTGTGATCACGAACCCTGCTGTCAATTCCATCCTATAAAAGAGCCTTTCAGGGAAGAGTCACAACCAAACAAAATCCATATCCCGCAAGTATTAAGACTTAATCTCACCACTTCCTCATAACCATACAAAGAGTTTATTTTGATGAATTGTAATTGTTTTTGATGAGGGAAAGACTTTGAACAGCTGAAAGTGAACAGCAAAAAGTAATAAAAAGGTTTGTTTTCATTGAGCTATGGATAATTTTGGACAGGTGCAGAAGCTACTCAGGAATGACATTTTAACAGGCACCTTTGATTCATTCTGCTGCATGTAAAGTCCAAAAGAGGAAAGTCTGTCAGGCAGAGCAAATGTTTTAATGGTAGCCAGGGATCAATGCTGTCAGCACAGGCATCCTGTCTGGAAATACGTGCTTTTTTTTTGGGTTAATGTCACCTCCTTTCTTTTCAAGGAGAAAGAAAGGAGAAAAAAGAGGGAGACAGAGTGGGTGGAGGGCATGAAAGGAGGTCAGCGGGATCTGATGCAAACGTGCCAAACTGGGCTGAATTTAGGGAAATTGCTTGAAAAACATCGACTCACACTCTCATTCACAAGGCTCTCGTGTCTGAGAAACAATTTCAAAACGTAACCTTGGAAATCAATTAAGAAGTCCCCAGGAGCCGGAGAAAAAAAGAAGGGTTAGGTCCACCCTTCTTTTTCCTTTTTCCCCTCCCTGCCTGTCTTTTCCTTCCCTTCACTAAAGACAGACTTGGATATGCCTATCAGAACTCTGCCTTGTATGAGGAGGCTTTGTCAGCAGGGGTTTTATTTAATTTTTTTTAACGGCAGACAGCCATATATGCTGTCAAAATGTCTTAAGAGTCTTATTAAAGAAATGCCACAGCTCATTTCCTCGTAATGCAATTCATATGCTGGTGAAAGGGGGCATGTCTAAAGATCTAAACAGCTTTGCTTTTTAGGCTTCACATTAGGGGTTATCTGTGAGGGCTTGTCATTGATTGACATTATCTGGCCTGACAGGGCCTCATATCAAGGTTAACCTCATGGACAAAAGTGCCACCCGCATGGACACGCAAACACGCACCCGTACCCACACTCGAATAAGGCACGCTCTCATCAATGTCCTGTTGGGAGAGGTGCTATGTACATGTGCCGGCTTCATCTGTGTTTAAGCCAGGTGGAGATTTCCAGACTTAATTGATAACTAATGGAGCAGCGTGTGCTGAGTTTACCCTGGAGGATTGACACTGTGTGTTTGTGTGTGTGTGTGTGTGTGAGAGTGTATGTGTCCTGTGTAGAGACAGACGGGGCGAGGTGATGGTTTAAAAAAAAAAAAGTGCAGAAGACTTAGTCAGCGGCATAAATTTCCGGATTCTACTAAATTAAACATGGCCTAAAAGATAATAACATGGGATGACACACACCAGTCTTCCTGACCTCTAAAGCAAGCGGGCCACTTTTTGTGTTCGGCGGACGACACGAGCACCGTACACACACTCGCGCAGGCGCCTCCCCTTCTCCCGCCCAACAAGCCACTAAGGCAAAGAGAGATCCCCGTGACCAAAATACAACTGAAGCAGTTAATCTGTACAGATATTAGCTGAAGGGCCCTTGAGAGGTGCACCGCTGAGCCCCTTCTCCGCTGTACTGTAAACCGCCTCGCCTCGGGAACCAGAGGGGAGGAACACGGGGGTCGTCTGCTCCTTTACCGCGCCGGTTCGGCTTATGGAATGGTACCCCCGGCGTTATGAAAGTGGACACAAATCTCCCGACAAAGCCCCAAGAATACATTTCCCTCGTTTCATCCCGGGCAAAGTAAAAAAAGTTCTCGCCTTCTGCTGCGCGCAAACAAATGAAGCCATCTCGCGGTGCCAGCTGTGAGTCCAGATTTGATGTACAATTTTAACAAGTTAGCCATGTGTCCCGTGAATTACCCTGAGCAGCAAAGTGAATAAAAGTTAGCTGTTTTGGTACGATGCTGTCAGAATGGTTCTTGTCACTCATGTCAGATTGTTTTTTTTTTCTCCCTCAGACCATTTTAGATTGCTTGTCCTCTGCTCTGGAAAATACCATAATTACCCTGTTTGTGATGAAGCCGGAGGGCGTATTTGTCCTTAGATCTCAACTTTCCTGCCTGATTGCCCTCAAGTTCAGTGTCTTTCCTCCTCCATCTGTGCTTGAAATATACATTGTTTTCTTCAGCCATTGTCCTGTGCAGTCAGTGACTGTGTTACAAGGGCTGTTTGTGTCTGCCTTTGTCCTGCAGTGTCTTGTTTGTTTTTTTGCGGCTGTGTGACGGGAGCGTGGCACTTGGCTGAGGGCTTGTGTTTGATAACAGCCCGTGGACTGAGCCGAAGTGAAATAGTCCAAACAGGTTCTTCAAGGTCAGTAGCCCCAGAAAGTCTGCAGACATTGTGGAAGGTCAAACTCTAGACATAAAAGCAATAAGTGCTTTAGTGATAAAAAAGAAAAGAAAAGAAAAACAAGGAGGCAGATGTGCAAACAATTGAACAATAATTGATATGTGCAAAAACGGGTATGCCCTGAGTGTGTACCCATGTCTCTGAATGTGTTTTAGTCTGTGAGCGGGTACACTCGCTTCCCAGAAAAGCATTGATCTTTTGCTGAAACCTTTAAGAAATCAAATAGAAATTCAGTGGTTAAAAAAGAAGAAAATGTGACAGGTTTGTGCTGGTGGCAGTTTGCGGGTTGCGCTCTCGGTTCATACCTGAATCATTTCCTATCATTACAACAGTGTGATCTGTGGAGTACAGTGTGAAGAAGATCTCGAGCAACACACCTCTTCTGTTTTGACAGTAATACACGTCAAATAATCTCATCAGTTTTATGACACAGACAACATTCACCAGAGGTTCCTTTTTTTTCCATCCAGTCTCTTTACGAACAATGAACCTTTTGTACTCTAGCTGCTTTCCCACTATCTTTTTATGAAAATAAGCAGAAGGTATTGGACTGTCGTCATGTGCCTTTATCTTTCTTTCTCTCATGTACTCTTTATTCCTTTATCTCTCTCTCCTCCCCGACCTGGAAAACTTGCCAAATGACTAGAGCCCCAAAGTGGATCAGTTAGTGGCAGATTTAGATTTGGAGAAAGCTAATTCCCTTCCCAGTCAAACCTGTTTATTCAGGAAGACTCTCAGGGACACAAGGCCCGGGAGATTCCCATATGCTCTGCCACCTTCCTCCCAGCGATCACCTGGAGTAACCGTCTAGCTCCCTGGAAATATAAGCAACTCAACAGTTCCCCTTATAAAACCCTTCTCCCAATATTCTTCTGCTCAGCTGTACCCAGCCCAAACCCCCATCTATCAACTAGTTGGCAATGGCATTGTTTTTAATCATCAGAACCTCAAAATTATTATTATCGCTTCTGATGCGGCAATTAAAACTTCAGGTCAGAGGCACAACGAGCGGTGATCAGCAGCCGAGCTGAGAAGTTTTAATTAGACGATCAGAACCATTAATGCACAAAAAAAGGTGTGCGCTGGGAAATTAACGGGAACGTCTTAATCAGGGTTAGCGACTCCGAAGAGGAGTCAAGTGAACAGAGAGCAAAAAACAAATCATTTCCGCACCACTGGGACAAAACTCAATTAAATATGCATGCGGAAAAATGGAAATTTCTCAGCATCCGCTGCACCGACTGTTAGAAAACTGTGGCAAAATCTCACGGCGGGGTCGGCGACCTGCTTATTGTTATTCTTCTGTAATAAAATGAAAGAGGGGCCAGATGCCGGGGTCTGGGTGCTGTGGCATAGTTGTCCATCAGTGGCTTTCCGCTTGACTTCCTTGTGGCTGTTGCCTCTCTACCACGCAGGGAAGAGGAGAGACAGAACGAGAGAGAGACGGAGAAACATTCCCCCGTTGCAAACTGGAAATTTACAAAAATAAAAACACAGTCATTCTCGAGCAGATCTGTGTACGCTCGCCTCTGTGGCTCTGTGGCTTTCCTGAAACACGCACACACACACACTCTCACACAAATACCTCCCTTGAGAGCCAGAGACATGAAAGGTTCACTACACACTGGGAGCCGATTAATCTGCCAAAGGTTCATGAAGTTATAACCGGACTCCTTTTTTTTTTTTTTTTTTTTCAAAAGAACTACTGCAACTCTCGGCTTCATATTGTAAAATAATCCTGAGCTGAACAGACATCTCCCAAACCTTGTTTGTATTAATTAACTTGAGATATTGCGGGGGGTTTGTCCCTGTGTCAGTCATGTTGGAACTCAGCAGGAATCTACAACAGGCTCTGTATCTGTGTTTGATTACTTGAAGAGATAAGCCTCACTTTAAACAGGTAATATCTACTTCTCTTATACGCAGACCCCTCCTGAGTGCTCACCTCATACAAACTGAAACACTGCAGGGAGTAGCCGTGTTTGTGGGGCAGTGCTGTTCTCTGCATTGCCAACAAAGGAAAGTTGTTCAATTTTCTTTGTGATGTTACATCTTCCGCAACTTGATTTCGCGAGCTCTTTGTACATAAACCAGTCGGAGTTGGTACATTAGACAGATGGAAAGCCGCGACCCTGCCAGTCACAGCCCCTTCTTTACTCCCACAACTACAGAGGGCAAGATTACAGTCCGAGCACGTTCACACAAATAATGCACTTCCAACAGCGTTATTAGGATTTGAAACGCCACTTGATTGGGCACGATATCATTCTGGCACACAAACAGAAAACCAAAAAGACCTGTGGGGCTTAGAGCCGCGGAATAGATGGTTTGTCAGTGCGTAGGGCTGGATGACACAAACCGTGTCATCCAGCTCTGAGTGGAAGCAGAACCCGAAAGAACTTGTCCTCTTTGACTGAAGATGAAAAGGAACTTGATGTAGTGCAAATGTATTCAAAATAGTTTCTTGACTTTTTCTTCATGTTTTTGCCTTATACAGACACAAAATGGCTCTTCTTTGGGGTCCTGCACTGTTTCCAGTAAAAATAATGTCACTCTTAACGTAAGCAGTGGGAAAAATTAGTTTCAGCTGTTGTGTTCAAACTCAAACCTGCCTACTTTTTTTCCAACTCCCCGTGCTTACCGAGGTGTCTCCTCTTTGACAATTAGCACACCAGGCTAAAACAGAGTGCAAATAATGTCCAATGCGTGTGACAGTGTTGTTTTTCTTTCTGATATTCATTAACAAGGCAGAATGCTTACTGGACTCTCAAAAAGGTGGGAGGTTGGTCCCAGAGGGAAAAGTTGTTCTTTCATGTAGGTCCCTACAGATTTGATCTCTTTGTACGCTATCATGCACACAAACGACTTGAGGTAAACAGCTTTGTGTTACCATAGCAATCTTAACTGTAAGCAATGGCAAAAAGCTGCAGTGGACAGAAACCCATAGCATGAATTATAGTTCAGACTGTTTCCATGAGGTCTTTTACCATAGCTTGTTTCTCCCTCAAGAAAAGGACACATATTTATTTTGTTTGGATCATGGATCATACCTTTTAAAGGAAAACAATGAACGTGTAGTATCTAATCATTCAGTTTTAGGCCCATTAAGCTCAGTGGGCAACAGAAAAGCAATAAATAAATCAGCACCAATGGAAAGAAACTAACATGTGTGGTTATATCTTACAAAGAGCTCGAGATTTCAATACACGGGAAATTAGTACTTAAAGCTTGAAATACTGAACACTAAACGGAAAAAAAAAATCACCTCCACGGCAACACCCAAATGACCTCAAGCCTGCATCTGAGAGTTTTTCTGAGAAAAAAGAAAAGAAATTTATGTCTTCCACTTCCCAATAGTTTTTCCAGCTGATACCTTTTTTCAAAATTGCTCTCTTCTCAACGCTGACCCGTTCAACCCCCGCCTGCAATTGTCTAAGACTAAATTGTACTGTAATGTGCCGCTGATATACGGTCCCCTCAAAACTGCATAATTCCTGAAGTCATTGTTTCAGAGAGGAAGCCTGCAATGTAAATACAGTAACTGAGAAAGCATGTGTGGGTAGCACTGGGTTCATTGTCTGGCGACGGGGTGATCTGTAAACTCCTTCAAATTGCATATCCTCTAATGATTCCACAGCTTTACAAAAGAAAATGAAAACAGGATTTTATGTTGCTCCGATGTGATTTACATAATGCCGGCAATGGCTCACACATGATTGTGCCTGGCTTTGTGGCTGAGGGAAAATGAAGAGGCTTGTTTTTATTGATATAGAGAGTGGATTGAGTCTTTAAGATAGAACTTTGTTACCCCTGACATCACACATTTTTCTTACTTCAAGTTAGTAGTGTGCATTATCTTTAGAAAATGTGTGTTCAAACAGGCACAAATGCATTATTGTTGTTATACAAAGCTGTAAAGCTTTTCCACCTATTGAATGAAAAAAAGAAGATACTCCCTCTGTTGTACTCAGTGAGTCTTTTTATATTGTACATATTCAGTTGCTTTCCACCAATGGAATTGCTAAAAAAAATGTCCTCAGACGGTGACCTTTGGGCTTCTGGAAATAAAGCGAAAGGTAACAGAGTAAAGTTTCTGCCCTAAAAAGGCATCTCTGGACATGGAATGCCACTTGCAGCTGCTCCTGCTTCATCAGAAGACATGTTACAAAGATAGCCCCACTTGGGTTGAAATAATGCCACCCATTCCTGCCCCAAAGTACACTCTATCATATGGTATTGTTCAGAGAGGGGGCCTCTCTGAGCGGGGGGAAAATGTTGAGACTCTTTATGGTTCACGAAAACACCTTGAAATGATATTCAGAATCGAGAAACTACGGCATTTTATGTATTTGACAAACTATTCTCATTCCAGCAGTCTCTGAATAAACGGTAATTTATTTGAACCCGATTGCTAATATGAGATCCACAACGTCCAAAAGCTCTCAGGATTTTCTCTCCTCATCCTGACAGCTTAAATGCTGTGCAGTCCCCCCACTCAGTGTCAGGACCATAGCCTCTTGAGGTGAAAGTGAAGATAACATTTCACAGTGTCTATATAGCGCTGTCATGTGAAGGATTATGTGGCCGTGTACTTACGGCTTGTAGAACTGTAGGGGGTCTGATAGCTATCTGCCTGTGGTTTTTCTGCTGCCGGTACTGCTGCGTATTCGTCTCAATTTTTACACCACTGATTTAAAAGCTGACCAAAGAACTGGGACTTTGACAGATATGTACAGTATGTCCCTGTCCTTCCAGTCTAGTGTTGCTATTATTAAGTGCTTTTTGGTGCTTATTAATAGCAACAGCCACTGTTGTATGCACCAATTTATATTTTTCCAATGTGATGCTTGAAGGTTCAAGCATGGAAGATGTGTTTTAGTTTAGTTTAGTTCGTTTTTTAATGATTTTGAAACCACGTGGAGCTTGTTTAAAGAAAATGCTCGTACATCTTTAGTAAATTTTTCTGTTTTTGTTCTTGTCTCCTTTTCTTCAGCTGAAAGGAGTTTATGCACTGAAACGACCTCAGGAAAACCCAAGATGGCCGCCAAAAGGAAAGGTGGCCTAAAACTCAATGCTATCTGTGCCAAGCTGAGCCGCCAAGTGGTGTTTGAAAGCAGCTCCCAGAACGCAGAAGGAGACCAGAGTGTAGCAGACAACAGCGAACGTGGCAGTTCTCACTACGACGACAACGAGACCAACTTCCCCGAGAGCCTAAGCCAGAGCCTCGAAGAGGACCAGAAGAGACGCGAGGCCATCGAGAAGTGGGTCAACGGCGAGTACGGCGACGAGCCCCCAGCTCCCGACGACGATCAGGAGCCTGAGCTCAAAGTGAGCAATGACGAAGATGGCCCTCCCGAGGGCGTGTACATGGTACAGCCCAAAGGCTGCAGCGACGACGAAGACAATGCCGAAGAGGCTGAGGCCACCGTTGGGTCTCATGATGGCAGTTACCATGACGACAAAGACGCCGAAGACAAGCTTTCAAAAGAAGACAGTTACATGCCGCCACGCGAGGCCCGGAGTCGCCAAGCAACTTTCTCCTCTCCAGGTACGTTTGTTCTGTCTCCCGTCACCAATATCCTGACATTTTAGACCAACACCACCCAAAGAGCATTCCTCTTCACAGTATTACGGGGTAAAGGCGTAAATAGAGGAGGGGCATCACTGCCACATCCACATAAGCTTAAGCGTGCCCATTATTGGAAAGAGACACTCTAGAGTTACATTATGAATAGCCAGTGACATTATTACTTCAAAGTCAGATTCAACTGGCAGGCCAGAGGGGAAAATAGAGAGGAACTTGTGTGTGCTTAGCTGTATGTAGAAATTCATAAACGGAGAAGGCTCACGATGTTAGGCATTTCAGCGTTTATGCGTTCTCCCAGCAGCTGAGGACCAAGAGCACATGGCAGGGCCAGGCTAAGCTTCATATTACACCCAGGATTACATACTGAGTCTTTGATTTTTTCCCTAAGCTCACTAAACTTAGCCACTGCCTGGAGCTCCTCTGTTACACAGAGTCTTCAGTTATGTGATTTTTTCTTTCTCCGCTGTTCACCATTCAGAGAGATCGGTGTGAGATAAAGTCAGGAATAGTGAACTTTTGTCACAGTGCCACGTCGTACTTTAATTTGATCTTTGATTTAATGCCTCAGTTTGTTTTTTTTTGTTGGCAGACATGAAACTATTTTGATAGATACCAAAATACAACACACACTGAGCCCTTATTGTAAATGACTGACTTGTTTAATTGTGACATGATGTTCCATCTCTGATTATCAAAAGATAAAGCTGGCAGAGACAGTATGAGTAAATGGCACAAATAATCTTCTAAGAAACTGCTGTTTAGTGTTATACACTTTGTGACCTTTGAAACTTGACACATTTGTGCTTGTGAGAGCGAGTGGCCTTGTGCAGCAGAAGTTAAAATGCGGTTATAAAAAGTAGGGAAAAAAAGCACAGCTCAGTTATATGAATAGATTATGACTGTTTCACACAGAGGGAAACAAACATTTTGCAGGTGAGACCGGTTGTTGTGGTACAGAAACAAGTTTTGTTTTGTGCTTGCTCACCTCAGTTTAACAGTTTTCTGGGGCTTTCATCTAGGTTTAGGTATGTACCTCCTAGTCATGTACACATGCTCCTTTTTGTCATCAGTTCTGCAATCTTTCACCAACTGTACAGCAGTATTTGGACATACTCAGAACTGAACGCACGGGTTTCTCAGAAACTCAGCAGGTTTCATTTCAAAGGCAGATGAAAAAGTTCTCTGTGGTTTAAATTAGTCATTTTGTTTATTTCAGGGCCATGAAAAAGGGTGCCTGTAAACATGTGCAACTATCTCGTAGTTTCCCTGCACCTTTCCCTCTGCTGGCTGCCTTAAATCTCACAACAAAGCCAGCATTTCAAGACCGAGGGGAGAGCACGCTGCATCAGTTGCAAATTTTATCTACAGATATATTTTTTTTCTTTTTCTGAGTTGCTCTTTGTTGATTGTAACTAGGGCATCTATATTGCCATGTTTCTGCTCAGCTCACAATTAAAACATTTTTCCTCCTCTCTCTTTCTCTCGCTCTCCTCCTCGCTGCTGTCTTTCAAAGGCTGATGTGGAGTGCACATAATTATGCATATAAACATAGTGGCTTAATTATCTCTCACAACATCAGTGACAATGTAATTAACAAACATTGCAAGATCAATGAGAGAAACTGCGACCTTCAAAACATTTAACTCCTCACATTGAGGCATCGTGCAGATTTCCTATGAGTGCAAAACCCCAGAATACTTTTCCTAGATAATTTAGATGTCGCATTAGAGCCCTCATAAGCCAGTCAATTGAAAAAAAAAAAAAACAGTGAATAAAAATATGAAAGCAATGACAGAGATGCTCATAGCGATGGATCAAACGGGCTCGACCATGACTTTCATTTGCAATTCTGGGTTCACCCTAAAAGGTTATTGTTCATTTCAAGCTATTTCAAAGCTCCCTCTATTTACTGGCCTGTTAATTAACTAAGCAAACATTGAGGAAGTTTGAAGCTCCAGACTTTTTTGTGGAACAAATTACATCGACCAGATGCATTTAATGTCATCTATTCACTGCAACTCCTTAATAACTTTGCACTGTCCATTTAAACAAAACACTCTCAAACTGATTCTGTGATATCAACATAACTCGCTTTTTAAAACTGTTAAAATGATTACACTTAATGGCAGAATCTCACTATTACAGGAATACAACACTTTTACGGTTTGAATAACTGCTTATTATTGAAATCAAAGGTTTTATATTAAGAATTTGGGCCTCTGTTCTGGCACTCTTTAGAAGGTGTTTAGACTCTAGATTGGTCCATATATAGCCACAAGCTTGCATCTTTATCATCAGCAACACCTCTGACTCTCGTCCCAGTAAGCAGTGTAGCCATGCCATACTGATGGCCATGTTTGGTTAGCAAATGGAGATATAATGCCCATCTGTTATCATATCTTGGATGGAAAATGTGGTCTAATTGCCTCAAATATAGACAAGGCAGGTCTGTGTTGTGTGTTGGATTTTGCTTGCCTGAAGTGTCAAGATTAGAACCACTTGTTTGTAGATTTTTCCAGTGTCACCAGAGAGAGTGCAGATGGAAATGTCAGATGTGTTAGAGAATAGTAGGGGAATTGGTGATGGCAGAAGAAAAAGAGTGCATTATTTATTTTTTCATTAATCGTCTATACTTTTCAGGTGGGTGGTGACAGAGGTGTGGGGTGAAACCGAACATAATTTCCCAACTGGTGGCACATGAGGCAAACAGAAAGGGGTTGAGTAAAAAAGTCATTTACATGGTGACAGTCATAATCCCTTCAAGACTCATCATTTGCCTTGCATTGATAGTATGTCACATGACAAGGCTCATTTAGCAGAGAAGGTGATTGTAATACCCTGGGCAAATATTAAAAAAAAGGAATATGGCTTGCACATGAAACTATGTAACCACCTTTTGTAGGCTTCACTGCCTTAATTTTGGTGCTCCACCGTGATTTGAGATACTCTAAATATAGAAGAAAAAATATTCAAGCAAGGGCAAGATTTCAAATGAGATTAAATAAAATGTTATTTTTTCCGTTTTAAATATACTCATTTCGATGTTTTTTTGCTACTGTCAATTCATGAAAAACTGTCCGGTAAAAACGTGTATTTGACAGTGTTACTCTGTGGTTTCGGTACATATAAAAACACGTCATATCTGCCAAATCAATCTGCAACAAACATGTAGGTATATCCTCTCAAACACATAATCTATTTCTCTTAAATTTTTCATGCCTCTTCGATCCACCAGATACTATTTCATACTGATCCACAGAGCAGAGGAACAACCCCAACATGGTGAATGGAAATTTGGGGATTATTTTACATGCAGCACAGGAGATGTGAAGAGCAGGGCCTGGAGACTGATTTAGCAATAACTGAGAAATATGAGACAAGAGCAGAAATATTTGTGTATTAATTACCTCGGATGGTAGGTGGTATTACCTCCTGCCAGCTCATGTGTGCTCTAGTGATGAAAACAGCGATAAAACAAATTTTTAAAAAAGACTTTGGACCTCGTCCCTGTGACTGTGCCAAGGCTGAGTTAAGAGGACCAAATGGGCTACATGGCCCTTTTAAAACGATCACCTGGTGCATTACTAGCATATCTGTGTTCACGATCCTGCCTAATATGCAAAGAGGCACAACGGGAGGCATTTGGAAATGGGTTAGATCTGCAAACACAACTGTTTGGAGAAAGGTTGCCTCACCGCTCCTAATTACCTCTTTCACTCTTTTCTTTCTGTCTTAGTCATTTTTTTACTGTACCATTTCCTCTTTATCCAAGTACTTGTTCTTTCACAGAGCTTGGCCCCTTCCATATTCTTTGGCTAAATCCTCCTTTCCTTTCTTCCACTCTCTGACCACTTCAGCTAACCTGTATCAAACTTAATGAGGCAGAATTAATCTTCACATAATGCAATTAAACTACACATTGACTGTGTTTCAACTGTGTCCTTGGCAAAGCTGTCCGATTAAATGAAGTCTTAAAATAAAAATGATGTTTCATTTAATAAATCTGAAGGAAAGAACTTTTTCTTTTCACTTTATAAGTTGAGAGGTTGAATGTTCTAAAAATAAATTAGGACACACTTCACTTTCATAGATGTGCTAAATCCTGCCAACATTTCTGTAAAGATTTTATTTAAAATTCCAGTAATGATTTTAAACATCAGTGGTTCGTTCATTTTTTCTTTTCAAGTATTGTTTTGTTAAGGAAAATATCTCTAAATAAGTGGTGAATAAAATTGGAAGCTTTAAGAAATAAAATTATTCATTCAATAAAATATTCATTTAAAACATGAACTTCAAATTTAATATTCCAATTACTATTTATAATTTAAGTATATATAAAGTAAGTATTTAATGGATATAAATAAAATAAACAAACAAACTAAGTTTGTCTATCCTGTGTAGTCTTAAGTACAGTCACCTGTAAATTCTGCAGGACTCACAATGCAACCAAAACAGGAAGAGTCTCAGACTGCTTGTTTGTAGACACATAAACACACAGACATTTACAGATGTTGTAGCTTGCAGTGCAAAAGCACTTTTCCTGTTGTCAAATCTGCTATTGTTCCTATATCACAAGAATAAAGGCTTCACGTGGTTTTTAAAATGCTCATTGTTCCGAATAATGGGCAGTTAAGTAGGTAGTATTTAGTTTGTTGTCTTACATTTGAACAATTTACAATTAATTGATTCAACTAATATATACAGTTATTTAGCAAGAAACAAATATTTTTGATAGTATACTTGGTCCCAAAAAGTAACTGGTTCCCAATTTGGCCCAATAACAATTAAAAAGGGATAAATGCATTCAGTTGTACATTATGACGGGATCAAACTGCAGTGATTTTACAGAACTGTGATTGATATTCTTTTTTCTATTTATTTGTGCAGGAGAAGCGTCTGCTCTGCGAGACTATGCAGCCAACACCATGAATGAATTTCTTGGAATGTTTGGTTATGATGACCAGCAGGTAAGGGATGAGCTGACCAAGAAGATCAGCTTTGAGAAGCTCAAAGCTGCTACCTCAGATCCGTCGTCCCTCAGCAGTGAAGAGGCCTCGCGGCGCGCCCGCTTCTCAAAGTACGAAGAGTACATTCGAAAGCTCAAAGCTGGTGAGACCCTCCCTTGGCCCATGCATGCTTCCCCACCTAAACCGGATGACCTCAACTCAAAACTGACCCAAGACAAGAGCGCTGCCATGCTCCAGACTTCCGGGTGCCTACCAGGGACTGAGGCACAGATCTACCCATCCAGCCTGGACCACAAACAGCCAGTGGCACCTCAGCTGGGCAACTCCCAGCCGCCCAATCCTTCTCACATGCAGAATGTGGCCTCCCGAGCCTCCAAATACGACTTCTTCATTCAGAAGCTGAAGATGGGCGAGAGTTTACAGCAGCAGAACGGTAATGCGTACAAGCGACCATCGAAGTACGACCTGGAGAATGTCAAGTTTCTGCACCTCTTCAAGCCCGGCGAGGGCAGCCCCGACATGGGCGGCGCCATCGCCTTTAAGACTGGCAAAGTGGGTCGCCCTTCCAAGTACGACATCCGAACAATTCAGAAGCTAATGCCAGGAAACCCCGAAGCGTCCCTGATGCCCAATGTCCTCGCCTCGGCGCCGGGGAACCCCGGAGCTCCCGGCGTCCCCACCGTGGGCTCAGCCGGGGCCAGTATTGCACCGGGGCTCACTATGGACCAGACAGGGCACCTCAGTTTCAATGCTGCTGACTACATCAAATCCAGCTTTTCCAAGACTGACTCCATCACCACAGGCACAGTGTCGTCTGTTAAGTAAGTTTGATGAAACTTAATTATAAGATACCAGAAAGCCCCGAACCAAGATTTTATTGGCTTCCATTCTGCATCAAATTTTAACCGGGCTTCTTTTTTTTCTAATAGACACAAATTGTGCAAATTTGTATCCAAGTTACTCAATGTATATATCAAACTTGGCAGTTTGTCATGAAATTTAAGAACGTTATGTTCTGATTGAGCAATAGATAAACACAAACAGTGTGGCACTATAAGCCCCATTAAAAGTGCCAATGGCCTTATGTCTCTCACCAAATATGATTAAATTAATATCTGTTTTTACTATATTTAGACGACTTCCAGACAAAAAAACAGAACTACACCTCAGTATCAGCTATGTTAAGCCCTCCTCAAGAAGCACATTTTGAATGATCGTCTATAACTGAGTAGGCAATTGATAATAGCATGTAACTACGCTGCTCACCCTTTTGGGTATGGAAATTGTGAAGTATGCACTTTCTCACTTAGAATACTTTATGATTCACTACATTTATTATTTTCAAATTATTACGTTATTGGGTTATAATCCCCTTCGCGAAATCAAATGAGTTGTTATTAAAATGCTATGTTGAAGTTTACTGGTGGAGTGAAAAGATTCCAGACACACATTTATGTCCACTTCACACTAATGGTCTCTCAGAGGAACCCCTTGGACCTAATGTGAAGCTCACATACACTTAACTGCTTCTGTGAGTCAGTTAGGCTAGCACAAAGGTAATTGCTACCTTCATAGATGCCAACAGGAATGTAGTGTGAAATAGCGCATAGTGCCCAATAGATCCACGACATGATGAGTTGCGAAGGCGCATGAAGTGTTTACTTGCTGTAGCACTCCGTGGAGACTGATTTAGCACAGTCATCGCAAAGTGACTGACTTCTTTCGTCTGGCCAGGGTGTAACAACTCTCCCTTTAATTACTTTGGAGCCATGACTAACCTCTCGGCGAGTTGCTGGGCCGGCTCGACACTGCCTGATGAGTGCACTTTAAAGGAAGCAAACGAGGGGTTCAGGGAACTCACCTACGGCTGTGTGTGTTACCAGTAGGAAAGGGATCCCTGAGTGTGTTTGATTGGTGTTGACCTTGTCTTTAGTTAGTCGAGACCTATCAAAGACACTGTTTAAGAGCCCTCGGGCACCTTTCCCTGAGGCCTTGGCCTTTGTCTGGTTGGGGCCCTTCAAAGCTACGGTCTTGGCTAACTGACCCAGTCTAATAGTTTTACGTAGGGAGGACATGAGGTACTTGGGAGAGTGTGTGGCGGTGCATCCTCCCCTCTGGGCCAGATTAACCTCAGGTCATCCCCTGTGTGGAGCTGCTCACATGGCATTAAATGCCACTTGCTGAGAGGGAGCAAACAGAACCAGTTCTGTATTATGGCTGTTATTCCACAGGCAGCACTGCTGCCAGCCTCCCAGAGAGATCGTCACGCAGGTGACAGAGAACAAACACGCTCTCTCAGCCTGCCATTTTTATGTGATAAATTTGTCTTCATTTCCTGTCTTCAAATGAATTAGTTTGTATTTAAACTTCATGCATTTAGAGTTGTCTTACATCTTTGTTTGATCTGGTTCTACACTGACATGAGTCACTGAAGACACACTGTTCAGGGGTTATCAGAAAAGACCTTTTCAGGGCTTTCCCCCCCTCCTATTAACCGGTTTTGCATATGAGCACCCACCAAAACACTCCATAAAAGATTAATGTAGTTTTGCGCCCGCAATTTGCCTTCTGTTGGTTGGGAGACCATGTATCACCATTTGTGCCTTCCATCCTTAATTCATACGGCACACGAAAACACTGTCATGCCAAAGGAAAATGTATATTGATAGTGAGAAGTTTGGGAGTGGTCTGTAAGTAAATGTTGTGACAGTTTGTTCTTATTAACAGCAGCCAGCGCTACCTCAGCATTAATCCTGTGTGTTTTGTGTGTGTTGTTGCATTAGGAATGGTCTGCCACCAGATAAACCACCCAGCGATGACATCAACCTCTACCAGAAATATATTGCCAGGTATGCAAATTCTTCAATGTGCCACACCGACAGAAATATGCCCAAAACAGGGGCAAAAGTATTCATTTATTATTATCGTTAATATTATTATTGTATGTACTGGTGGGGCAATTCATTCAGTGATGTAACTACATTATAGACTGGTATGAAAATGTTCTGTGGGCAGTAAATTAATGAAGATGACTCCAATTTATTTGATGAGACGAAGTGGAAGGATGAGGGTTAATGAAAGAGAAATGGTCTGATGATAGTTCACTTTAACTGGATGAATAAATGCTCAGATAGTGAATAGCACTAAAATGTGTCATTTCTAGCCACCGCTGACTCAGAGATGACATGAGATCAGGCTGTGTTTCTCTTGAGTTCTGCCATCCAAACACATGACACACTGGCTGATCTAAAAAGTCATTCATAGCTACAGAGACAAAAGCTTCAGAGGAGGGAAGGTATCTAATGTTTCAGTGGACACAGAACAATGCACCCCATTCCCGATTCATCTTGAGCCGACAGTAGAAAGGTGATTATCACTTGTTTGTTTATTCTGTTTAAAAAGAAAGAAAAACAGCATTTGAAAAGCCAAAGTGGCTGTGGCGTTAATGATTACTTCTCCAAGCCATAACATGAAGGGCACAAATCAAAGCCTTGGCACAGACAGAAACACACATGCACACGTTGTCTTCTACACTCACACACACACACACACACACACACATATATACACACACGCACACAAACCCCTTCCTTGGACTGATTACATTTTGCAAGAAGATTTAATTAAGGAATTTTTAATGAGGCTTCTGCTGGCACTGCCAAGAACTGTTTTGATATTTGCGCTGCATAATGCATAAAATTTGTCTAAACATCTCGGCAGTTGATGCACGGGGAGGTTGCAGATAAGCCCAGATACAGTTTCAATTTCCGTGTTGAGGTTGGAAAAAAAAAAAGAAAGGAAAGAAGAGGAGGGAGGGGAAAAATGGAAAAGGAGGGCTCATAAAAAGGGCAAATGTAGGAGCGAGAATGGAGACTGAAGCGGGGGGAAGGGTCCCTTTTTCAGCCATGGCTAATGAGTGCACAATAAGACCAAAATTGAGCTTTATAAATATGTTTTTATGCAGTTATCACAGACACAGAAAAAAAAGTTTTTTCATTATAGATTTGAGTCGTTTAAAGAGGTTCCCTGGCAGTGTTTAGCCACAGTTTAGAGGCTTTCATGCACCCACCGTTGCCTCAGCACTTTGATCTGTGTATTTCTATTGTAACTGGAGATGCGCTGCAATCTCTGTATCGTGGCAATATTAATATTTAATCTGCTGCTGAATAGCAGAGGCCCATTAGGCCCCCTGACGCGGCAAGTGGGAATTGTCCAGAGGCAAAGTGATACAGCTGGGCAATGAGCAGAGGGGTGGGCCATCGTCTCGGGGGATTGGTTGGGGGGCTTTGTGTGCTGATCAATTTTGAATATACATGTGAATATGCGAGGGAAAATGTGAAGAAAACATTTATTGTTGAGATATATGTTCATACATACATAGTGATAATTTGACTTCTGGTTCGATTTTTCTAAGAGCCGTCAGACTTTCCTAACACTCCCTCTTCTGTTTTGCCAAATCTACAAAGACACACACACACACACACACACACACACACACACACACACACACACACACACACACACGCACACACACACACACACACACACACTCATAAAGCCAACTTAAAAACAGTGGTGGAAATGCTGTTCAATTAACTTAATGAACTCAGGAAAGTGATCTGTAAATGCAGCTCTGGGATAATCCTAACAAGGAAAAACAGCAAGAGAGATGGAAAAATATTACTTAGGCCCCTTTTCCCCCTCTCCCCTGCACTGTAGCAGATGGAGTCCTTGGCAGCGGCAGTGCAAATGTTTATTTGTGTGTTTTCACTGGTAATTGGAGGATTTTAACAGTCATGATCATCTGGCTTATGGTCACCACCATAAAAGTGGTTGTAGTCAAGCATGTAGCTGCCTTAAAAAAAACTTTCACCAAATTAAAATCTCTTTTCCAGGCTCCATTTGAGAAAGTAAAAAGAAACAATGCTCAAAAATGTACCTCACAGAGTAAGACTGCTGTTAGTCAGAGAGATCCGTGCATTGATTAGACAAGGACCCAAAAGTGATGAGAAATAAAGAAATCACCGGGTTCTTATTGTTATAGTGGCTGTGTGTGTAACCGTAAGGAGATGGGATTTTAGCATAACAAGTGTCTCTTATGGCTCCTTTGGAAATAAACGAAGATAATTTGGTTGAAATTGGTGTGACAGATGGGTAAATTGTTCTAAGAGTGTGGAAAGCAGCAGTCAGTTTGAAGGTGTGAGCTGTGTTACATTGGAGGTGAGATGAATACAAAGCCTTTGAGAACTCCTTCACCTGTTTCATCCGTAGTGTTTTAGGCATTTTTAATGATTTCTTCACTAATCATTTGGAACACCATTTTTGTCGGTTGCTTCATTTTTCACCTAGAGACTGTTTCCTCTCTAATAAGCTCTGATGAGTTGCCCGGTTTTAAACCAGAAGCTGGCGGAGCTCTATTCAGTGCTCTGCATGCTTGTTAGAATATGCATGTGTTGAAATTTGTCCTGTAACTTGGTTTTCAGGTTCTCTGGAAGTCAGCACTGTGGGCATGTGCACTGTGCCTACCAGTACAGGGAGCATTATCACTGCATGGACCCCGATTGTAACTACCAGGTCAGCGTGAGTACTTTCTCACTTTTTCTGAGCATAACCCAAATACACATCTGAATTCTATCCAGTGTGCCAACAAACTTCAAAGGCATTCTTCACTTGTTAACACCTGCTCGAGTAATTAAAGGACATTGTTTAAGACATGAATCATGCGGGGATTAAATACTAAAGGTTTAAAGTTTTTTATTCTGACACACAATGAGGAGAATGTGGTGCCACCAGGATAGGAAAGATATTATATCCTTTAATACTATTGTTACATCAATGCTAACACTCCTGTGAGACATTTCTTTTTCTCAGATGTGTTTACAGGCTACAAATATTTCCATATGTTCAGTTTTCAGGCACCTGAAGGCCTGGCTGGTATTTGACTGACTGGCCTTTTTTTTCTTACAAAGGTTTTTTTTGTGCGGAGGTTTGAGATCTAATTTTGTTTTCCGCCTATTTGTTCTATTTTTCTTTTGCTTTGTAAAAGACTTTTCCTGCTTTTTAATAAACACTTATATTAATCATGCTGCTATCCCAAGAGACATCAGGTGCCTTACGTGATGTCTTGTGGAAGGAGAAAGACACAAAGCAGATCATGATAAAAGCCCTGTGTTTGCCGTAGCATATGGCCTTAGAGTGTTAGACAAACATGGGAATATTTGTCAAAGATGTTAAAAGGGAGGGGGGCAGAATCCACTGGCAGCTAAAGCAGGGATTTCTCTTTCCTTTCTTAACAATTTCCTATATTAAGCCATCTTCCGCTGCAATTTTGTGTCTGCTCCTGATCAAGTGAGATTACTTCATGATAAATAATGTTTACGTTGGGAGAGGCATCACAGATCCAGGCTTTCATTTTCTGCTTTATTCAAAGGAAAATCATTTCATGTCATCATTTAGAGCGTTAGTTCAGGTTATCATGCCAATTTCCACGGTCAGGTCCCCATTTCTTTGTTGTTTCCATGTTGCGTGGAAACACAGAAAAGCTTTGGAGGCCAGCTCTGGAGATATCAATACACTGAAAAAAACAGGCCGGCTGCGATGAGCAGTGCTTTTCAGAGCGATAACTCATGAAATGTTACATGACACACACTCCTGGAATATTATCCCACTGCCAGCCTGCGACTGATTGGCTGAGTCCTAACATTCTCCTTTCATGGACTTGTACATGAGGGAGAGTGTGCATCTTGCCACACTAGTGGGAATCCTAAAATAAATGTAGCAAGTGGCTCCCAACCTTCATCACCACTCAACTGAAAATTAGATCTTTTTCCCAGTCAGCTCTCTCCATGGCTTATTTTGGACAGCTTGATGGATCGAATGTACCATGACCGCAGTTCATCTTGTCTTCCGGTCATTATCCACCATTACATATCAGAAAGCTCTAAACTGGAGGACTAAGATCAGGATTATTCGAAAAGAAATTAGTGAAATAAATTCAATAAGTGATGAAGCGTTCATCAGACGGATTAACAAATCGTAATGAAGTGTGCGCTCCTACAGGAGGGAGACATCTCAGAAACATACAGTGGGAAACAGTCCAAGAGCCAGAGAACAAACAGCTGTGTGAGATCTTAGCTTTTTACACGGAACACATGACACAAAGCAATTACCCTACTTTGTACAGCAATTAGTTGCTTTTTTAGAAAAGTTCTTTCTGATGTTTTTCCCTCAACTGCAGATAGATATGGATTGAAGACAGAACTGTCTCATTGATTTAAGCTTCTCCTGTTACAGTTTCTGTAACATCAGCTTAAACCCAATTACAGCAGATTTGGTTGGTGCAGGTCTCTGTGGAGCGACTTTTTCCTCTTTTCTCTTCCTGACTGGGTGTGGGAGAGATTTTTTTGTTTTTTTATTTATTTATTGTGATTTTACAGGGCGGGTTTCATAGCATGTTCATTCATCATTGCAAGGAAAACCTGCAGCAATATCAAGTGTTGGTGCTTTAATTAAAAATGGAATCATATCTCTGCGAATTGAAAAGGAAAATGTTCTTGGATGACTTGTTTGTTTGTTTGTTTATGTTGTCTTCTGTTTTCCCCTGTGCACGTCTGAGAAACCATCAGCATGGAACATTAGGTTTTGTTGATTTTTTTTCCAGGGCCAAAAATCATGAGAACTGTGATCTTGCATGTCAAGTAATTCCTTTTGGGTTTTAAGGAAATAGATTTTATTGGAAAGGGGAAAAAAAAAAAACATTTGTGTTTTCGGAGTATATTTGATGTGACATGCTCAGGCTTCTCTTGCGCTCTTGAAGCCTCGAGTGCTGCTTTTGGAAAGGACGTAACTTTGAGATATGCAGAGTAAATCAATAACCGCAGAACACGTCATCTTTAAAGGCATCCTGGCCCTCTCCATTGCAGTGTGTACATCCCTCCCCAACTGCCAACTGGCTCCTGCATGTTGCAGCTGCTGCTTCCACAGAGATAAAATGACTTGTTGCTGAATCTGTGACTGGTTTAAATAAACACCAACCTGTTGCCATACATTTCCCCCACTCCCCTTTGCAGAGGTTTACCAGTAAGCAGGATGTAATCAGGCACTACAACATGCACAAGAAGAGGGACAACTCCCTGCAGCATGGCTTCATGCGCTTCAGCCCTCTGGACGACTGCAGCGTCTACTACCATGGCTGTCACCTCAATGGAAAAAGCACCCATTACCACTGCATGCAGGTACACAACACAGTCCCTCTCCTCATCCTGCGCCCACACACCAACCTACAGTAAACCCACAGATGTGTACAGGGGCCATGGAGGCGGGTTTCTGTACACTCACGGAAATATCCACAATCATAGTTCCACATGATTCCATACTGTCCAAAAGCTTTGACACAAGTGACACGAAAGCAGACGATAACTCATAGAGAAACGAAAGCCTGTTTCTGCCTGTGAGAAATTGAAAGAAATATCAAATTTTCTTCGCAGAAGGTGAAAGAAAACAAAAAACATCAGCTGTAAACTGATGTGATTAAAAAAAACAATACAGTATTGGCATCTTTGACAGTTTCACATATTAATATAAGCAATGTTATCAACATTTTGTATTTAAAGAGTAGTCTGGCAAAATGCGTCCAGAAGTAAATCAATTTAAAATAAGACAGAGAGGATCTATGTGGGGCTGCTGGTGCTTTCCACACCACCTCGTTCTCTCACTCCTTAATTGGCCTGGATGAAATTCAGTTAGGTGTTTATATAAACTACACATTTTTCATCTTTTAGTACCAAGCAGCCTGGTGAGGATGATTCCCCCTTCTGGATT
Organism: Menidia menidia; assembly: GCA_907169785.1. Taxonomy (NCBI): domain Eukaryota; kingdom Metazoa; phylum Chordata; class Actinopteri; order Atheriniformes; family Atherinopsidae; genus Menidia; species Menidia menidia. The sequence continues at coordinate 6,936,706 of CAJRST010041110.1, forward strand.
TGTTTAATTTTTTTCACATCTGCTTATTTTCAACGTGTCATTCTGCTGACGGCTTTCTGGTGAGCAGGGCAGCAGTGCAGCAGAGGTTGGCCTAAGTTATATACTTTTTTATGCCCGTCCAACAGCGTAATTGTTATTAAGATATTTCAGCCCTTGTTTTAACAGTCCCTGAGAACGTGCAGATGTTGGCATCGGCTCCCTTGATTTAAGGGGAAAAAGAACAGAGTGGCATTTTTTTCATTGTTTGACTCAATATGGAAAAGTTGCCCGGTTTGTGTGGGTGAAAATGCCACACATGATATACAATTGCTACTTTTAATTCAAACATTACCTGTTTTCTCTCTTCTTTGTTGGCCAGGAAGACTTGTTAGTACCAGAACATTTTAAACTAAAGACAAAGACAGTCATCTTAGTCCTGCATGCCCTCTCCACTTCTGAAATTTCTACTCACAGTTACAGTAAATTTGTAGCCACCGTCACACTCCAAATATGAATTTCACTTTCTAAAAGGCTGCTTTTCCAGGAAGAGTACTGTAGTTTCAGACCCGCTCAGATGCTTGTGCCTCTTTCAGTTACTCCTTTCCAATTGTCACAGTGATGACAAAGAATGTTTCCAATTCAGGGGTTTTACTTTAAACTTACAGTGCGTGCTTGTGCATTACCACAAATAAAATCGTGAATGTGAGAAAACAACCTTGTTCTACACATTTCTAGGCCACTAGCATTTTGTCAACCACAATGAGTTGTTTTCTGCAGAGCTCATACAGTATATCAGATCTTTTTAAAGCATGACATTTAGGCACACGCCTTTCTTCAAACCATTCTAGCAAACTGAAACTTACATGCATGCTCAGAGCCCAGATCTTATTTTCCATGACATTGCTTTGTCTACGCTATTCAGGTGGGGTGTAGCAAGGTGTACACCAGCACTTCAGACGTCATGACTCATGAGAACTTCCATAAAAAGAACGCCCAGTTGATCAACGACGGCTTCCAGAGATTCCGTGCCACTGAGGACTGCGGCACAGTCGGGTGTCAGTTCTACGGGCAGAAGACAACACACTTCCACTGCAGGTGACCTGACCCCCCCCCCCCCATGGAAACACTCAACCAACAAAACAGATGAGCCATTATATAAGCAATTCTAATTTTAAGGTTTATAAAAAGGCCTAAGTGATAACACAATTGTTTTAAATGGATCAACATTTAGAAGAAAACATAGAAAAAAAAGTTTAATCTCTGAAATGATTGTTGGATCTCTTGAATCATTATCACATTGTGAAATATTTCAATTTTTCAATTTCTTTCTCTTAGACGCCCAGGCTGCACGTTCACTTTTAAGAACAAGTGTGACATTGAGAAGCACAAGAGCTACCACATCAAGGATGATGCTTATGCCAAAGACGGCTTCAAGAAGTTTTATAAGTACGAGGAATGCAAGTATGAGGGCTGCGTGTACAGCAAAGCCACCAACCATTTCCACTGTATTCGCTCGGGCTGTGGCTTCACCTTTACTTCCACCAGTCAAATGACCTCCCACAAACGCAAGCATGAGCGTCGGCACATCCGCTCCTCCGGAGTCATGGGCCTCTCCTCTACCTTCCTGGCTCCAAAGGACGAGCCCGAGGAGTCCAGTAATGATGATCTGATGGACTTTTCGGCCATCAGCAGCAAGAACTCCAGCCTGAGCGCTTCACCGACCACCCAGCAGTCCACCACTGTACCTCATCTGATGACCACGCCCACCACTGCTGTCTCCTCCTCTATGTCGGGTCACTCCCTCAAGCCCACGCCATCACTGGCCAGCACTGGCCAACGCATGTCGAACCTGCTGACTCAGGCCCTGCCGAGCAACATGCCAGTGGCCCTGGCTCTCTCCAACAGCGCTCTGGCCACCTCCAACCCATTCTTCCCCATTATGCCCAGACTGCCTCTTCATCCTCCTGCACCAGCTGCTAGCCTGATATCCTCCACGTCTTCTGGGGGCCACTCCATGCCCACCGACTCGCTGAGCCAGGGCTCCTCCATTCTGTCGGGGGACGCAGCCATGGCCTCAACCCCAACCACAGCTTCCTTTGCCACCTCTTCCATTATGGAGAAGATCTCTGCCAGCAAGGGTCTGATATCACCCATGATGGCCAGACTGGCTGCTGCTGCACTGAAGCCCTGCAACAACCCAGACACAGGTGGGTCACCTCATAAATTATGAAAAAAATGATTTTATACTACATACTATAAAATACCTCCATGGAATAAAAAAAAAAAGCTCATTTGGTTTAATGAGAAAAATAGATATTATGAAAATAAGTAAGCTTTGCTTATTTTCTGACTATATTTAGGGACTGAAGTGTTCAAACATCAAAGAAACGGTTGAATTTTATTTGTGTGGAGTGATAGTCATGAAACAGTGAGCCTGTGTGTGTGTAAGGCTTTATTCCTTTTTCTGTCGTGGACAGAACAGGCAGGGTGCACTCAGAGGTCATCCCTGTAACCATCCCAGAGCGTAGAGAAAGGCAAAAGATCCTCTGCTTTCAGGCTTAAAGGGACATACCAGAGGCATGGTCCTCTGCCCTAGGCTTGTTATTGTGTTGATCGTTTGTTAGATACCCACAATCCATTTGGAGATAAATGCGCTGACAGGGGAGAGTAGAGCCTGTAAAAGTCTCTTATGATGTTCAGAGTGGGGGCTCTTGGGGCTTTGTCAAACATGTTTCCTCATCATTGGTCTCTTATCTCTGTCTGCGCCCGTTCCAAGCAAATGGAGGTGGAATGAAATTAAGTCAGAAATTGCAAGAAAAAAAATTTGTATCCGCTATGCAAACTGATAAAAAGAAGAAAAAAAAAACAAAACAGAAAATCACTGAGGCAGAAATGACTCAATGCACCAAAGCGAACGAACAGGCTTTGATACAAGACAGACACACTTGCATGCATCAGCAAATACACACCTTTTGAATTTCTAGAAACCGTCTGTTTTCACAAAAACATGTCAGAATCTATTTAGCATAAACACAGCTCACAAACATTTTTGGGAGGTAATTGACTCATTTATATTTACCGTATTGCTTCAAACAGAGTCCCTGGAAATGGAAATAAAGTTCAAGTATTCAATTTTGATAATGCGCCGCGGAGCGCGGTGTTGAATTCAGAGCAGTTGTTCAGTGCGAGCAGGTGGGACATGGATTTTTAAATGGGACTCCTCCGGATGTTGGGAATGGCAAGGATTATAATTCCTGGTGGTGCTCCCTGAGCAGGACAGGCCCGGGGAGGGAGCTGGGGCAGCTGCTCCAGGGAGGCGAGCTGAGCCCGGGCTGTCAGGCGGAGCTCCACCTCTGGGCTTCCAGCAGGTAGTCTGACTACTGTGAAGGCCCCCATTGAGGGTGGGGCCTCCACAGATGGTGTCTTCACCACCCCTTTCTCTGGCTCACTCACACCGCAGCGGTGTTCTCTGTTCGAGAAAAAAAGAAATGGTTTAAAATAATCTTCCCATTTTTATATCACACAGAAGATTTTTTTTGTAAATGTTTGCACGCACACAGGATGGGGGGTTAGTTGTGGTTTTGTTTCTCATATTTGCTTTATAAAATGTGTGAACAGGACATTTGGGGCTAAAATATGGAGGAAGTGGGTTTTCTTTCTCTGACAAAAAGGTATGAGAAAGTCAATGTGTTTGTGGCTATTTTTCACAGTGTTTATTTTCTGTTGGGTTGTGAAACTTTTTTTTTTCCTGTTTTCATCTTCACTATTTGCCTTTTTTTCTTTTTTCTTTTTGTATTAATGTTCCGCTCTAATTTACCCCTAAGTGTTTTACCCAGAGATTCAAGCATTTGAAGGGTTTACTAATTAGACACACAGTACAAATGATCTTTCACAAGCTCTGTATCTTATCCGGAGTAATTACATGGTGGTACATTATTCCTGGATAATTTCCAGAAAGAAGCTGCTTTGAGTCAAACTCATTTGTTCTTCCTTCTTTGGAAGAGAATTAAAAAAAAATTACAATTCATGAAGTGCATAAGAGAAAGAGCTCATTTTTTCAACATAATCCACCTTAAAGAGCAAACTTCTGTTCTGATTTAGTGAAGCAATATTTTATTCAGTCTGGTGATTATATGCAGATCATACACTGAGTGACTGCTCTTGATGTAATGCGCTCTCATTTTGTCTGGGAGTTGATTTAATTGTCAATGACAGGGGAGGATTTGTCTGGCTAGTTAATTTTGGATATACTCTTAACAAGTTGGGGGGAGGGATGGAGGGCTGGACAATGACTTGGTAAGCATTCAGTGACCTCAAACCAGACACAAAATTATTTGACTGCTGTTTTCCTTTTTGCTCCACCCCTGCCCCACCCCACAGCCCCTCCAACCTCAGTCTTTGTCAAACCCAACTGACACTGACACTTCCCCATCTCCTAGCTTTCAGCTGACAAGGACCAAGACTGGCTTTTCTGCTTCTATTCTGTCTGATATGTCTCTGGGTCATCTTGTAGCAGGGGGGGTGGGGGGACTCTGCGTGCTTTCCCCTCATTGTAGGATGGTCTTGTTTTTTTGTTTTTTTAATTTTCTTGTCTTATTCTATTGCAAGGAAAAGAAAAAGATTTTTACCAGGCAGAGGAACACACTCTTTGTAGGCCATGACCTTGCCACGTGTCACTATCCCTCAACACCACGCATGATTCCTAAGCAACGGATTTCTCACCAAACCGATAAAGGCTTCTGGTGCACTCCAATTTTAGTGTCTCAGAGGTTAGCCAGAGCCATCACACCTCCCACTCACATATATTTTTTAAGATAAACCACCACTTATTGTCAGCCAGAAGCTCAGCTTTCTCTGTATAGCCCCGGGGCAAATTAATATTTCAACCTCTTGGGAGTAGGAGGGGGGCAGAAATCACCTTCCTGTCAGCGTTTTTACCTCAGGTCGTCCCCGGGTGTTTATTTATTTCAATTCAGCTCTCTTGTCCACACTCACAGCTTTCACTGAATACCTATTTGGAGGAGACTGTGATCGAGAGGTCACACTATTTGAACCAATCTGATTGGCTGTCAGCTCCAATCTGACCGACATAGCACCCCTGTTCCTTATGGGTACGCTCAGTGGCAATGGCCGCTGTCCGTTGTCAGGCCAACAAGGAGGCTGGGAAGGTGGGAAGGGAGGGGGTGGCCAATCTCAGACTGCCACTTTCCCTCAGCATTAGCATCTCACTTAATGACCAGTTAAGAGGCAGCCTGGCAAATGAGTTGTGACAACTGCTGCAGAAAAAGGAGTCTTTTTCCCTCATATCTCCTGCCTCTCAATCACCGTTTAAAAGGCTTGACGGCCTGACATAATTTCACAATAATTATCACTTGGAGTATTCTTTTGGGGCCAGGACAGAAGTCAGATTGGATCTCGTCATGGGGTAATAATGCTGACCAACAATAACTTTGTCGTCTCCTCTCTCCTCTGCATTTCTTGCATGATCCTCAGGGAATGGGCAGCCGGGTTCAGCCAGCCAGTTCAGTCTGGTTCAAGTGAAGCAGGAGCCAGTGGACGCCAACTCTGGGGCTTCCCAAGACTCCGCACAGGAGCACAGCCTGGATCTGAGCAAGAAAGACCACAGGTACACAGACACAACCTACATGTCTCAAACGGGACAAATAACAATATTTGAAACTTAAGGAACATTAAACATAAAAGCAATTCATTTGAAATAATTACCTGATCTTTTTGTCTTTGTTTGGTCGATGTGGTTATATCAACAATTTTCCATCAAAATGATTCCAGTTTAGATAAACATTTACAAAATAATAACGTCATCATTAAATTGAGAATGGTGTTTACATAATCCCTCAACACCAATCTTACCTCCCCAGTAGATTCTATTTCTTGAGAAGACAGCATTTTTCTTTTTCATTATATTGTACACCTTGTGTGATAAATAGTAATATTTACTGTTCTCATGCAAATCTTCAACATTGTTCATTTTCCTTGTTCCAGCAATGAATCAAACGGACACCCTGTACCAGGGAATACATCTCTTTTATCCTCGCTTATGAATAAGGTAAGATCCATCTATCAAACTCCTTTCATCCCAAGACAAATTAGTGGGACACGGAGGGGCCTGTTTGTTTTTTAATGTTTCAACGCTAATAAGATGAGTTTGTATCATTTAAATTTTCCAGCCATTTTTCATACGGTGTAATTTTCACTGCACCTCTCACAAATTAATATAATGAAGCAGTAGCTGGGTGCCATGCCAGATATATAGAGATGTTTGTTTTTTGATGAGCTGTTCGGAACTCGCCTCCATTTTTTTCTCCCTCTTTATACTTTTTCCTCACTGCCTCACTCTACATTTATTTATAGAGTTTATAAATTATTTGATTAAAAAGTCAGAGGAAGAAAAACAAGAGGGCGCTGCCTTCATTTTTTAAGAGTCTAAATGTTAGCGTATGGAAATTAAAATGTGTGTATGTTTTTCTCAAGATTAAAATGGACATTTTCTTTGTCATATATCTTATCTGACGTGTACAAATGACACAAATACACCGGAGGGGGTTTCCATCAAATTCATGATGTAATGCCAGATCAGTCTCCGCTTTTTTCTAGTCTCACCAAGTGATCAAAACCTCCTCCAACTCTATATATGCTTCCCCTCTGCATAAACACATTACAATCTTTCTCTCTAACAGGGCACCTTAAATTCAGGGTTGAAATCATTTATCAAGGATAGAGGAGTTGTTAAAAAATTCAATTGTTGTTGTGTCACACTTTGAGCGTTTGTTTCAAACCACCACGTCACATAAAAGGGTTAATAGAGGGCCCAGGAGAACGCTTGGTAAATACGCTTGGCTTGAACTCAAGCAAAAGCCTGGATGTCTGTAATTCTAGTTGCTCTTTTTTGTTTTGCCAAATCCTGTACATACGCGTTCGTGTGTGTTTGTTCACTCACCCTCACTGACATATGCAAGAGCTGGCAATTACAAATGCGCCTCTAACACGACGGCGGGTTGTTGTGTGTGCTGGGTTTCGTAGATGTCACAGGTGAACCCTGCCCTCTTCAACGCCATGAACCTGAAGACAGAGTTGGAGGGAAGCCAGGGCACCGACACTTCGGAGGCGGCTCAGTATCTGAACAGAGTGCTGAAGAGGCCCCTGCAGGAAAAACCCACTGAGATCTGGAGGACATACCTTCGCAGGTAAAAGAAAGTAGAGAAAGCACAATAGAAAGAAAGATAGATTTCTCTATATTACAGATTACTCACTATTCATTTTGATAGTGAAAAACACTCAGAGCGTTAGAATGCACTGTCCCATTGAGGTCTCTTCCTGTAAACACAATTTCTCACATACGTTACGGCATCACTGAAAAACCCCGAACGGTACAGAATCTGCTCCACTGGAATTTGGCACGACTTACAGCACGCAGGGCCAAAAAGCGTTTATTGTCACACGAGAAGTCGAACCGGTTCTTTTTTCTTTTCGGTGTTTGTTCAAGAAAGAACTCAATGTACAGTTTTCCCTCTTTGTCTCTGACAGATTTGACACGGATGACTTTTGCGAGGCTCATTGTGACTTCCTCCAGAAAGTGCACTTCCATTGCCTGGTGGAGGATTGTGGTGCACTCTTCAGCACTGTGGATGGGGCCATAAAACATGCCAAGTAAGCATCAGACAGGTTTTAGGATTACACTCCTGTTTTGGTCATACATACATAAAACAATGGGATTGAATCTACTTTCAGCTTCCACCTGCGAGCCACCTTAAAAGTGAAGTCAGAGCCTCCCTTCGCCGACGGGAAAGAATCCAGCGAGGCAGCCCCGCTGCAGCCGGTCGCCCCTGTCTCCATGGCCAACAATCACTCCATGGATGTGGCACAACTCACGTCCTCCGGTGGCTACAGCTCTCCCCCTCCCTCCCTGCTGGCCTGGAAGCAGCTGACCGGCAGCATCCCTCAGATGCCGGCCTCCATGCCCAACCTGCCCGCTAATTCTCCTCTGGCCACCACCTCTCTGGAGAATGCTAAGCCGCAAGTCAAACCTGGTTTTCTGCAGTTCCAGGAAAAGTAAGTGAAAATAGCGTGACTTTTGATAACATTTTTTTTTTTTTTCCCCTTTATTTTTGACAAGATCTTAATAATCCATGGGTTCCATTTTCTTTATCCAGTGATCCATGTTTGGCTACCGACTGCAAGTACTCAAACAAGTTCCATTTCCACTGCTTGTTTGGGAACTGCAAGTATGTGTGCAAGACCTCTGGGAAGGCCGAGTCCCATTGTTTGGACCACATCAACCCCAACAACAACCTTGTCAACGTTCGCGACCAGTTTTCCTACTACTCTCTTCAGTGTCTCTGTCCCAACCAGGTGAGAGCAGCTTGATAACTCAGCCAGGGAACTGTCTGACTGTCATCTCCCAGAGGTTTCTAAGCATGAAGTATGCTATCTATTAGACCAGTATTTGAGGTTATTTGACTCAAGGCTTTCACAACCACTGCTCCCCATCTTCCATCTCTGCTGGGAAAGACAGTCGACTCACCCCAGTAATGCCTGTTTATATGTCAATGATGTCATTTTGACTGCCGCATTCTCCTCTCAGAAAAGGCCAATTTAGCTGATATTACCCAATAAATCATTGTCACTTGCACAGTAAACAAGGCTGTCTGGAATAGGGCAAAAATCAGGGGAATGCTTTGCAAATGAAACCTAAATGGCAGCCCCTGCCTGCTCTCATGGGCCCATATTTGGAAAACGGTTTAAATGAATTCATTAATGTGTCGAAAATCACCCCTCTCACAAAAACTCTCCCCTCCCTTCCACTCCCCTTCTTTCTCCCTTTAGTCTCCATCTCCTGAACTGAGCAGATCTTATTTGGCCCAGTCCTCTGGGACCTGGGCCTCACAGACAGATGGTGGTGTACAGACATGTTAGAGAGGATGGGTGTTTGTGACAAGCGTGGAAGAGGAACGCAACTGTACATAGAGATGTGGGATAATCAAAATAGCCATAAAAGAAAAGCGTCATATGCTAATGTTAATTTGGACTTTTCACGCAAGATGTATTGAATTAAAGAAATAATTCCTTTGGCTTTTAGAAAATCACCACTATGAAACTGAGAAATGTTTTGTCTCCACGGCAGCAATGTGAGTTCAGAATGAGGGGCCACTATCACTGTCTGCGACCCGGCTGCTACTTCGTCACCAACATCACCACCAAGCTGCCGTGGCACATCAAGAAGCACGAGAAGGCAGAGCGCCGTGCCGCCAATGGCTTCAAATACTTCACTAAGAGAGAGGAGTGCGGTAGGCTGGGTAAGAGGAAAATTGCCTGTTTTCATCCGCTTCCCCAAAAAGACATGCAACCTGTCTTGTGAATCACAACATTTTTGCAATGAGGGATATGTGGATTAAAGGTGTTACACTGAGCAAAATGTAGATTGATTTGTACTGGCTGTTGCAAGAGAATATTCTGTGTTTACAAAGGGAGAGAGACCAGTGTTGGCAAACACGGTGCCGTGCTTTGTGAGTGGTTTAAGGGGCATGAAACAAGGCTGCCTCGTGTTTTTCGCATATTCACAATGGCACCTCAAGTCCCAAAGGAAGTCTTGCCTGTACTACTATATGAGCAAAGAGGGCAATCACATCCAGGTTGTTTTCCTCTTTCTTTTGCCCCTGTCAGAAATGAGCAATTAGGTTTGTGTTTGTTAATTATCTGGCTTGTCTAGTTTAGCCTGTTTGTGTTGTGAAGCTGCGCCTCACAGCCACTGCTGCCATCACGCAGAAATGAATTAAAAGTGATCTGTTTTTTTCAGGCGGTTACACAAGCTTTTCAGAACACGGAAACAAAGCAAACAAAACCAGGCCCTAAACAGCTGTTTTTTGTCCCCAGCCTGATCTGCCAACTGTATTGTTCAGGCTGGGGGAAAAACAGAAAGGATTACCATCGCCAGCACTCCAGTCATAAAGAATTGATGGGTTGCCAGTATCCATGGCAGCGACATTAAACTGAACACCACTGATGATGTTACCTGGTTTCTGTCTCACAAAGGGGCCTCTGTGTCACAGGGGTTACTGTTATTTGCTCAACTTTGCGTGTCTAAAACACTGTGTGTGCAAAAGCTATTTGATGACACAGACATGTTTTTCTCTTAAACTGGGTGCCATGGTTACTTGCATGCTAACACCTGCCCAGCATGTTACTCTTTCAATTATTTCTGCCTGCTTTTATATAATGGTATTTGATTAACAGGCACAAAATGGAACAATCATTTAATTTGAAATCATAAAGCAATTAGAGCCAGACTGGTTAAAACTAGAGAAAAGAACGGAAGACCATGATGCAGACAGTAGAACAATGCCGAACAAAAGGAGAAATGACAATGGAGATACTTTGAGAAATGAATTTAATATGGTAATAATCGTATATTTACTTTGGTTTGCAGGGATGTGTGCATTATTGGCCCACAGAAAATGAGAATTTATTTATGTAAATTCCTAATTGAATAAAGCATGTCAGTGTAATAAAAGAGCTCCACAGGTTTAGTGCACAGAAGCCTTGACTTGCTCAGTGTGACACCAGTGATCTAATATTCCTCCTACATGTACACTCAGAAACACTTTGAAACCCGACCCCTCTTTTGTCAGCGCTATATCATGAAATTAAGAAAAACTAAAAATATTTCATGTTGTGTTTGATCTAATCATGACACCCTCACACCCATAATATTGCCTTTAGCACTGGAGCTGGTTTTGGGTGCCTCGCAATGAGCCAAAGACAAATTCATCCGCAAATCGAGAGTGTACAGCTGTCACTGTTTTCTCATTGGCAGGTTGTAAGTATAACCAAGTCAACAGCCACTTCCACTGCATCCGAGAGGGTTGCCAGTTCTCCTTCCTGCTCAAGCATCAGATGACCTCACACGCACGCAAGCACATGAGGCGAATGCTGGGGAAGAACTTCGACAGAGTCCCATCCCAGGTACAGACGCACAAACAAAACCTGAATATCTCACACACCCACTTTTTCTTAAACACAGGAGCGTTAAGCGGCATTTGTTTATTAAGAAGAATAATGCGTGTCTCTATGACTTGTGTACCTATTACCTATTATTAAATGTTTTATTCAAACATTGTTTCCTGTTCAGTGAGTCAGATTCAGGGAAAGCAGTTTGTGCGGTTTTCTTCTGTAAAAGAAAGGGAGTACCATTCATATCCTGTCATACCAGACAACAACAAATTGTTCAGAACATTCTTTTGTATAGATTTTTCACACCGGATTGAGCACAGTTTTCTCACTTAAGCTCCGGAGTACGGGGCTTATGTGAGAAAACTGCTGATTTTCCAGTTCTGTTTGTTCCTTTTTTTTCCTTTTGTATCAGGCACATGACAGAAATATGAGGTTAATGTGTTGGAAAATACTTTTGACATACTGAGAAATTCTTGTTTTTAAGCCAAGAGCCAACGCCTGCACGGATGACTCATTATACCCCAAGTCGTTTGTTTCAAATGTTCCTTTACAGTAAAGATGACTTGTTTCCCAGGTAATGCCGCTCGGCCAGCGGGCAGACGAGATGCAGCACGCAACCAGTTTAGTGTCTGGGCCAATGTCGGCGCAGCCTGGCTTCACCTCCAGCTTCTCCTCTGGTGTCATTGATGAGACTGATGACTACATGGACTACATGGGAGGAGGAGGCAGCCCTTTAGGTCTCTCATCTGAATCTTCCAACCAGGACAGAAGCTGCACCAGCACACCTGTGGGAAACGATAGTTCTCCAGCAGGTGAGGACAGCCCTGGTAAAATAGCCCAGACGGGTCAGCACGTTGACCTTTCATTCTTTTAAAGATAAATTCTGGTGGTGTATTTTGGAAATTGCCTCACACCCTCAAACTGTACTAAGAAAGCCAGTAACATGTTATATTATGTGTTCCTCGGCCTTTCAAAATTCAGCCGTTTGACTTAATAATCAATAGACACATAAGTCATAGTATACGAGGTTGATGACAATGCTTTTTTCTTATATATTGAGTCGTGGACAAGACATTTTGCAGTTTGCCTGGTCATCGTAATAAAACCTCCATTCTGTACATCAGTGGTCTGAGTTATTGCTCGGAATGGAGCTTATCACATTTTCCTTTTGCCAGAGATCATCATCCCTGTGGCTATACGTCTGCTTTATGACATTTAGTTGGTTGGTTTGTGGGAGAAATGAAAGGAAAAGAAAAACTGTCTTTTTTTTCTCAAACCCACTGAGCAGATTCTCGTCTGTTTTTACCAAAGCTCAGCCTGGCTATTATTCTCACATTTCTTCACTAGTTGCCAGAATTATCCACTACTCTCATCATTGTCGTTTTGGCTGGTGTTTGGGTTACTTGTCTTGAGTGGGCCTCATTTTGTATCATTCTCTTATCTTTTATCTTTCCCTTTTTACCTCCCATCCTCGCGTGCGTGTGCGTGTGTGTGTGTTTGTGTGGGCGTGTGTGTGCGTGCACGTCTGATTTTGCCCCTGTTTTTGTGTGTCTTTTTTTCCCCCTTCTCGCCTGTCCTTCACCCCCTTTTGGTCAACCTGTCTCTCCAGGACAAGGCTACCCTGCCACCACTTCTGCTCCTACCACCCCTGCTGACACTAGCGCTACCCAAAACGCACCTCCTTCCTCCCCTCCTCCACCACCTCCTCCACCACCACCGCCACCGCCACCTCCTCCCTCCGCTCCTCAGCCTGGCCCCCAGTCCCAGGCCCCATCCCTCTCTCCCGCTCTCCTCCGACCCGCTCTCCCCTCACTCCCATACCTCCTCTCTCCATCCTGTCTGTCATACTCTCTGCTCAGCGCCTCTCTGGGAGCCACTCGGAGTGTTGTCATGCCAACCAACACACCAGCTTTCAGCCCCATCATTGCCACTCCGTCTCCGGTTAAAAATGACGTCCCTATAGTGCAGGATGCTGCAGGTACTTATCCCCGGCGCAAAACCAACACTGCAGCTGTCACTCTCAGTTACCGACTTCTGTGCAGCCTTTATCTGTCCGATCCAGCATTTCTCTACACGAACCTAACGGAGAGATGAAAAAAAAAAAGAGGCATGCAAAAACTGAAAAATGTGTATGTGACTATGATGAAACATTACAATTTCAACAAAAAAAAAAAACGTGTAGATATGATCCAATGACACCTTTGTGTGTGCTTTCATCTCTGGCATTTCTCTGATTAAGAGATAGAGCCGTGAATCCGGCATCTGTTCTATGAAGCCTGGGCCTTGTTTAGTTTCCATTAACAAGGCTGTATCAGCAGCTTCTTATTTTAATCACGCCTCAAGTTTTATCGAGACCCACTGCTTCCTGTCTTGCCGAACAGGGATCACATCATTAGCAGTGACCCCAGGGTGTTAGGAAAGGTGGGTGCCCCTCATAAAACAACAAGGAGAGAAGAGGGTTCAGACTCACGGCTCCGTCTCTGTTTGGAGGCTGGAGACACCCTGTAAAAGTGTCATGTCCCGCAGTCAATTTATCATTTTCTCCCCTCCTTTAATCATTTTAGGAATTAAAAATAAAAAAAAAACAAATTGTGGCTCTCTGTGCTTACTCAGCTGCGAACCACTTTAGGCTGAGTCAAGTTTAACACAAGCGTTTTGACCCGGACACTAATTTCCTTGTAGTTTGTGGGTTTTTACTTTGTGAGCCGACTGATTAATCTTTAATGTCCCTCCCTCCCTTTTTTTTTTTTTTTTTTTTTTTTTCCCGGCAACCCCATCTCCATTCCCACACCCACAGGTGCAAAAAAGCGCTTCTGGATCATCGAGGACATGTCGCCGTACGGCAAGCGCCGCAAGACGGCCTCGTCCCGCAAGATGCTGGACGAGGGGATGATGCTGGAGGGCTTCCGCCGCTACGACCTGTACGAGAACTGCAAGGACTCGGGCTGCCAGTTCTCCCTGAAGGTGACCCACTACCACTGCACCCGCGAGAACTGCGGCTACAAGTTCTGCGGCCGCACCCACATGTACAAGCACGCGCAGCACCACGACCGCGTGGACAACCTGGTCCTGGACGACTTCAAGCGCTTCAAGTCCTCGCTCAGCTGCAACTTCCCCGACTGCCAGTTCTCCGGCAACAGCACCCACTTCCACTGCCTGCGCTGCGGCTTCCGCTGCACCGACAGCACCAAGGTGACGGCCCACCGCAAGCACCACGGCAAGCAGGACGTGATCAGCGCCGCCGGCTTCTGCCAGTTCAGCTCCAGCGCCGACTGCGAGGTGCCCGACTGCAAGTACAAGCTCAAGTGCTCCCACTTCCACTGCACCTTCCCCGAGTGCAAACACACGGTGGTGGGCATGTCCCAGATGGATTCCCACAAGAGGAAGCACGAGAAACAAGAGCGGGGCGAGATTCCGTCGGTGTCCCCGAAACAGGAAGGGACGCACCACCTGGCCGGAAACGTGGCGGCCGTCCCTCCGTCCTCCATGGCTCTCGCCATTTCCTCACCCGCCGGGTTCCACAGTTTGCCCCACAACATCAACAGCAGCGCCCCCTCCATGCTGTACCAGACGGGGGGCATGGGCTCCGACTACACCCACCCGTACCAGCCGTCCCCCATCAGCCTGGACAGCTCCCTCAACCTGGGCACCGACAGCAGCAGCTCGCTCTTCTTCCTGAAGAACGCGGCCGGCCTGGGCCTCAGCGACTCGCTGGACCTCAGCAAGAGGATCCACCACGAGGCCGCGCGGCTGGGCCACGCCACCGGCCCCCCGCCGGGTCTGCACACGGCTCAGGACGACACCACGGGGACGTCCGGAGAGGCCGAAGACGACATGTCGCCAGAGGAGGAGGCACCTGCCGAGGAAGACGATGACGATGAGGAGGAGGAGGAAGAGGAGGAGGCAGAGGACGAGCTGAACAGTGACTCTAATGATGATTCGATGGCAGAGCCCGACGGCGAGAAGGACAATGGCCAGAGTTTTGATGCTTCCGTTAACCCCACTGATGCTTCCCCATTGGAAAAGCGAGATGCAGACCCATAAAAAAAAGACAAAAACAACAGTGACTGTAGGAACTGCAGACAAATCCTGTGTACTATGAATTAACTAAAATGAAAGTGGCCTCATCCATCATGCTTAGAGACTTAAGATGACAACGACAAAACAACAGCGGCGTGGAGAAAACGACGGCCCAAAATGATTTATCATGATGTTTACACGATGACCAACATTATTAATTCAATTATGCATTAAAAAATATGAATGGAGACACACAGAGTTAGGCCCTGTTTTACACGAGGGGCAGCAATGTAAAGCATTTTACTACACATCAGTCTTTTTGTGTGTGTGCATGTTTGACTTTAATTTATTTTCATTTTTTTCACTGTTTTGTGTGTGGGAAAAAAAAAACACATTAGAAAAACAAAAACAAATCTCTCTATATAACTATATATGTAAGTGTGTGAGTGTGTGTGTGTGTGTGTGTGTGTATGAACGATGATATTCAAAAGGAAATTGCTGGCACAGGCTACATGAACTGCAGGGCTGTGGACACATAGAAAAAAGGGACATGAATCACTAAGGGAAACAGGACGTGTTTCGGACATTTAATCATTTTTCTGTATTATTAATAATATTAATATTATTATTGGTTAATATTATTAGAAAATGAGATAAAGGGGTAACATTTTTGTTCCCATCTCTTTGGTATGCTTTTTCTTTGTTCTCAGTAAAAAAAAAAAAAAGTGGAATTGACCAGTAACCGTCTGGTCAGTCTCGGCTGCGGCCGGGCATCCAGCAGGCCGCCGGCCTCACAGTTCTCTCCGACATTCGCTTGAAACGTTCAGCTGGCACCACCTCCAACAGTAACCCATGTACTTTTTCACCCCTTCGTGGAGGAAATCGAATTTGCGCGTGGATAGTGCACTTTTATATTAGCTGACCATGATGATAGCGGTGATGATAGATACGTTTTGAGTATATTTAAAGATATTTTTGTTACCATTTGCATCTTTGCATTAAAACGTTTTGTTGTGCTGTCAGTCAGAAGCATATCGATCTGGAAGCAGGCGAGGTCGGGATTAATGGCTGCCCGGTGGGATGGGGTTAAGCAGGGGCAGGGTGGGTGGTTGAGGGGTGGGGGGGGGTGATCAGATTGACCAGAGGAAACGAGGAGTCTCCCAGAGGCGGCAGGTTGGACGACAGAGGAAGCGTCAGGGAGTGTGTTCTATGTTGAAAATGTACAGACCGAAAATGTCTCAATGGCATTTTGTTTTCCATTCACTATGGCTGTGGTTGAGCTCTTGTTGTTAACAGTTTTTATTTAATATTTATGTGACCTTCCAATGAGAAATTTTTAGGGTGTTATTGCACTTTTTAGGTTCATTTTTACCGTCTGAAAAAAAAAAGAATGATATATATCTTTTAACAGGGAATTTGCTTTAAAGATGTTGTTTTAGTTCACTTTTGCTTTGATGCACAAATAGATGTTAGTGTGACAACAAACTCTTGTTCTGTGGTTTATTTAAAGGTTTTCATTTTTGCTTCTTCTATGATTGGACAGTTTGAAATTTAAAAGAAAAAAGAAAAAAAAAAGAAGAAGGAACTGTGGTGCACCAGAAAAAGAGCACCTCAATACAAAACACTAAAATAATTCTTAAGAAGTTTATAGAAACGCCTACTTAATGTAGTACTAAATTATGAATCTGTTAAACCACCCTCTGGTTTTTATTGATCAAATATGTACAACTGAGGAGTGGACACACTGAATTATGTCCTGAGCTTGACATTGGAAATAAAAGATCACAATATAGGGAATAATAATGTGTGTAGATGATATTCCTTCCAGATATTGTTTTGAGAAGAAAAAAAAAAGGTTGTACAGTATTTTCCTCTGTAAAAATAACTATATATGAACAAAATGCTCTTTGATGAACAGCTTCCTTTAAAAAGAAAACCCTTAAAAGGAGAAATGAATAATAAAAAAGTAAAAAATTCAAATAGCCTCATGATAGTTTGCTTGTGTGATTTTTTTTTAATAACACCCAAAGATGTTCATGCTTCAGCAGGTGCAGATTCCAGGTTTTGTAGATTTGTTTTCTTCCTTTTTTCCAAACTCTGTCAGAAGCTCAAGCTCAAATACATTGATTTGAATTCATTCACTGATGTTTCTTGATTATTTATTGTCTCTTTTTATTCACTGTGTTTTTTAACTCAATTCTATATTTTTTTTGTGTTGTTTTTTTTTTGGGCTCACTAACTTAAATTCTTGGTTTGTTTTTACTTTACGTAGATCTGTTTCCTGGGACAATGTAGCAAAGCAGAGGCATTACTGTAATTATTTTTTTTTTCTCTTCATTTGCTGACATAAATTGTAGGGGGCTGGGAGGCATCATGCACTTGAATTCAGTTTGTGTGCGTGTGTGCGCGTGCGTGTGTGTGTGTGTGGCTGTAAAATAGCAGGATCTGTAAAAAGTTGAAAATAAAGAAACCATAATTATTATGACAGAGAACATGTCCTGTTTGACGGTGATCCGGCCTGAGGACATGAGGGAGCGCGTGTGGAGGGGAAAGGTGCCGTTCACAACAACAGGCCAGAGGGTCACCATGGCAATCGGTGTCAGTCAGTGATACCACTGAAGTGTGTGTCTGCGTGTGTCTACACTGAGAGACTGTAACGGCAGACGTGTGTTTTCAAATCAGCCACCTCATCGTGTTTTTTTTTGCTTTTTCTGCCCTCCTAGAAATCCAACATGATCACATTTTTCTAAGAGTTAATAAGAATTGGGCAGTCTGCCGCCATTAACAGTGTAGTTCTCTGCATATCTCATCGCTAACAGGGCCCATTTATTATCACTTTATTCTGTCTTTTTTATTTCCCTAAAGACATGTGCTTGGTATTTCTCCCCGGTGTTATCCAGTGGCCGGTGTGTTGCCTGCCTGTCCCCTTATCTACAGCTGTTGCTGTCCTTCCTTCTTCTCTTCCTCGTGATTATTTTAATAAAAAAAAAAAAGAGGGGGAAAAAAGAACATGGGTAAAGGCATCACCATCTGTCAGCCAGCTGGTATCCTGTATGTAATCTTCCAGAGTAGAAAAAAAAAAGAATAAACATGAAAATTATATTACACAAAAACCAGACGGAAACGACCTACAAAACCTGCATAGGCTGCTGCTGAAAACACAGATCATTACTGCTTTAATTAACACAGTGAAAAGGATGGTATAAAACACTGGTTGGGAAATATACAGAGATCTTTTTTCACTCCAGGAAAAACGCGGAATGAAATCTGCCTGTTTGCTGCGGAGCCACGAGTCCACACAAAAACAATATAGACTTTATAAAATATATTGCGCTGTGAGACTAAAAGCTATCTGCCATTAGCATTCAGTCTGGCTAGATTTGTGAGTCATCTTATATGAAAAACCGTCTAACTTAGCTGTTCGATTAGAACTATACATTCTAATCAAACTGCTTGGTTCCATTTGGATACAGTGCTGTTCATCTTCATTGTGTTATATTAGTGTTTTCCTTCTAGTTTGCATGAATGATGCCAAAACTGAACTTTGCACTAAATAAATAAAACAAATACTTTAACTTTAGGCCTTTTACAGTGACAAAAAACCACTCCTCCTCCAGAGGTAACTTTGTTTTTTCGCAAAAAAAAAAAGTCAGAGGTATCATGAGTGCGAACCGTACGCCTGGTGGCTGTGAGCTCTGTTGTGCCAAAGCTGACACGCAGTTGGTTGATGTGCCAGGAACAGGTTGAGTGAGTGTGCGAGCCGTGTGGAGAGGCAACAGTTGAGGCTGGGAACACACACGACAGGTGTGTACCGCATATGTGGTCACATGATGCCTATAAAGCAGATTAGGGCCCAAACAGATGAAGCACTGCTTAATGGCAGCTTTTATTAAGTTCACAAAGCGTGGAGGGGTGGGGTGGGGAGTGTGGGGGTTGAACAGAGGAAAAGCAGGTGGCCGGGCTTGTGCACTTCTAGATGAAGACAGATATTGTACGGCGGAGCCTGAAGAGGGTAGCTGCTGTGGAAGGATTTATGGAGATTTGCCTGCCCTGGACTCACTGGCTGCCTGTTCCCCAGTCCCGCAGTAATAGACAGGGCTGGAAGAGCTACGGGAGAAAAATGTGTCGGCCATCAAACCAGAGCGTGTGATCATAGAAGATGAGAGCAGAGCTAAAATGAAACAAGGGGATAGTTTGTCGGGTAGAACAAAAGCAAGGAAGAACATTTACAGTTACAGAACAAATTACCTGAGTGCATGTTCATGTGTTGCCATAATTAAAGGTTTACACTGCTGCCACAGAAGGGAAATAAAAAACAAACAAGGTATGTATGTATTAAGATTATGTGCGTGGCCTAAAGAAATACACAGCCACTTTAGTTGAGGATATTTTGGTCTTTATGAAACCAATGAGAGTGGCATTTGCAGTCTTTTTTCCCCTCGCATTTTCCATATTACGAATGTTTATGTGGTCAAAGGTCACATCAACATTCCCCTTTTTTTTAACTGAATGTACTTTACAACGGGATGGCTGCCAACAATAAATACTTCCTACAAGGCTCTGGATTCAGGCCACACATCTATCAGAACAACTTAGTGCAGTCCATACATCTCAGCATAAGCTGTCTTCGGGCTGACACTTCACTAAAATCGACAGTTTCGGGTTATTTCATCTGCGTATGGCCTTCTCCTTCCTTATAAAAATCTCTAAAAATCTAAATAAATTGCTAGAACCTGTTTTTCAGTTCTAACAGGCAAAAAGGACTTAATAAAGACAGAATCCATGATTTTAATATCAATGGATACTTTTTTAACCAGGCTTTTGATTGACGGATGTAACAACTAACGTCAGCTAAATGTGAGCTTTTACAATTAATGATTTCGCCCACAACTCATGTATTTTGATCTCAGTTTTGGCCAAATCAACTGTTTAAAGTGCAAAAAGCAGGTTGCAGTCGCAAACAGCTTTTTAAAAATTTATTTTAACCTGATTCTTTTGGACAGTACCCAGATTTTGTGGCCATAGATGAAGGCTGGAAGAAAATTGGAAGTATTGTCTTCTGACTCACAATAGACAGCAGACTGGAGCACTGCTCTTGTTAATGCTGAAACACACCCAATCCACCTGCCCAGCTCTTGTTCCAAAATGGCATCTGCCATGAACAAGATCAGGACCTGCTTAAAACACCTCAACCTGAGGCATGCCCTAATCCCAAAATCTACCAAACACATGCAGACTAGATGGTCAAATCACCAAGACTTTCTCAGTAACTCTGCTGTGGTGAAGAATTACTCCATGACCTGGGCAAAAACCACAGAGTACCTTGTGAATCTGAGGTTCAATAAGACAGAGAAACATACTGTCCTGTCCTGTTACTAAAAAATGGGACAACATTGAAGAGGCCGGTCAGCTAGGACAGCCCCATCACATCCAGAGCCTTCAGCATCTCAGGACAAATCCCATTTATCTCTGAAACTTTAAAACTGGGAAGCTTTTCGGGGACCCTACCATCTTTCACCGAGGTGATGGATGAGTCTTCTCTGTATTGAGGAGATCTACAAAGAGCTCTTTCCTTCACTCTATGATTTTTTCAGCAGTTCCTTCACTGGAGAACTTTTTTTAATTGGATTGGTGTGAATTTGGACTAAGTGAATTTGATTAATTGTAAATTATTGTACTATGATTGTATTCAATGGATTTTAACCGGATTTAATTTAATGTATCTTTGAGATGACATTTCCAAGACCAGGGTGTTTATAAATAAAACTGAATAGAATTGACAGCTCAGATGAAAATTATAAAAAACAAGTAGTGTTTAGGACCAATCTTTTTAACATACTGTAAATACAGTTTACAGAACCTGTTTCACTTTGACTAACATGTCATACATTTTCAAGTCTTTAGAGTGTTTTTACAAGGATTATGTTTCATTCATCTTATTTTATCTTTAAATGGAAATCACACACAAAAGCATCTTACAGACATCTACTCAAATAACAGAATAATGTTGTAATGCCAAAATGTCTGGTGTCAGCATCAAAGAAATGAGCCGTCAGTGAAACCCGGAAAGCCCACGAATTCTGAATCATCGTGAGAAATGACAATTGTCACTCGAGAGCTCAACAACCGGCTGATTTAGACGGTGCGGTGGTATTTGCTGCACCAGGAGACGTTTAAATCAACCACTGTTATCATGCCTGCCATTAGTGTATGAGGAGAAGTTTTTATAACTAAGCCCTGAAGCTACCAAGCTCAAACTTTATGCATAAAATGCATGAGCTATCTTGTGCAATATCTTTGTTATAAGAGTCTCTTGCTGTTGACAGTCCTCCCAGATCTACATCAAATAATGCATTGGGTGGATATAACATGTCTGCAGCATCCATTTAACTTCTTCATTGGCACATTTACAGTTCACATTTTTGGATGAGACGGGTCCCTCATCTCTCTCAGCACTTTGCCCCGGTCAGACCTCCTTTCAAATCTTGTGCCCTTCGCTATGGATGCTTATTTGTCTATTTTTGCATGTGTATGAGCTTATTTTGGAAAGACCCCAGTCACATTGCAGAAAAGGGGGCTGTGTAAAAAAGCGGCTTTGCCATTGGTAGCAGCTGTTGCTGCTGAGACACCTCTGAGGAAATGGAGAATTGGACACACACTCATCCAATTTAACATTAACAAGAACTTATTGGATGCAAGCCCTTAGAAACATGTGGCTTTGCCTTATGTGCATCTATTGAGATGTGCTGCTGTTTTTCCTGAATGTGAGTAACTGGGGTCTGTGACATTATTGGCACTTGTGATTTGGGATCACATTCTGCTTCAATACCGTATGCTAGAAGGAAAGAACTAGCCCAAAGATGTCAGTCCAATGTGGATTTGTCGCACGGGGGAATAGGACTTCAAAAAGTGGTGAAAATAACAGGAATTTCCATGTGTGCGAAATAATAGCTATTAAAGAAATTCATAGGAAAGTCTTAGTCGTAATGTGAGATAGTTTCAGACATCAAAAAGCAAAGCTGGTCCACAAAGATTTGCAAATACAAGTTTTCCAACCCTTTTATATTTTCCACATTTGTTTCCAACCACACCAACAGAGTTGTTTTTTTTTATAAAGCTTTTTAACATAGCAACTGCTGCTTAAACAAGTATTGACTTCATCCTCCACCACGGTTTAATTGGTTAGTGGATATATATTTGTCTTTAAATATATTTATCCCCTAAAAACACAGATCTAAGTCTGTTTGCAGCACCTGTGTGTCTTGTTTCTGGTCTGGTGACATTTTTTTTTCCCCACCTCTTTTTTTATTCTTTCCATAAACACGTTTAACATTCTTTACAGGGAGGAGTACTTACAAATCTTCATCTTTCAGCACAGTTTCTGTGAGATCATACAGATAACAAAGCATTCTGTTCACACCGTTTGTGCCGGAACATTTGCTCAATGAAAACAAACACCTCCTTTTATGAATAAAAACAGAAAAACTGGAATAAACGTTTGGCGGTTCAGACAAAGAGCTCTGAGCACAACCAGGAAACAGTTGATCTGATCGTCATGGTAAAAGCTCAGGTGATTTTATTATTGTCCTTTCAAAAGCTTTGGCCCTTGTTGTTTTGTGGCTTTGCAGAGGTCAGACTGCATCAGTTTGCTGAAAACGGAGACCTTTTAAACTATGTCTAAGTCCTTTTCAGTAAAAATCAGTAGACACTTATTGAATTTTACTGAGATATTTAACACACAAATTTTTTTTCTCTAAATAACGTGTCTGTGATCAGCCATGAGAGCACAAACTGACTTGTGACCAACTTGCTTACCATCAAATGTCGTGAAAGTGCTAAATAACGACAGAATTTGTTCCCATAAGATTCCTATCAGTTCTGTCTGAGGTGAAGGCATTATCACAAAAAGGCGTGGAGGAGGGAATGTAATGCTGCACACGAGATGTTATTAGGTAAACAGTATGCCGTTGTCATCTTTCTAACACAAACAGGATCCAGTGGAAAGATTAGCATCGAGGCCCACTAAAAAGCTTGAGAAAAAAAAACAGTTACAGAAATGTTTGCAAAGAAATACCAAACATTGTGTTCTATTTGTTTTATTTTCCCTGAAGTTTGCCCATTGCCTTAGATAAGTCATCCGCAGAGTTAAACACAGCTTTGCCCGCAAAACAAACAACTAGCGGCAGACAAGCGACCAGGAAGAGACGCATAAAAACGGCCGATCAAAGCTGGCTCGCAGCCACACGGCCATTTCCCCCTCAAGTAGTTTGCTCCAGAAGTGGACCATTGGTCTCCGGAGCTGAGTGGGAGCATTTCATCACTTCATAAGTCGGATCCAAAACGAGAGCTTACAGCAAAAAAAATCAGATGGGCTTTTTTTCTTTTTTTTCTCTCCCTCTCTGAAGCCAGAGTGATTCTAATTCCACTTCAGTCACCGCAGCGCAACACCACTAACTGGCAGCTGAGGGCTGCTCCGCTGCTTTCTTGGCAAATGGAGAAGTTCTTAAGTGCTAAGCTGTAAATTTGCTTAATTTGACACGAGTCTGAGGGGAATGGGATCATTTTCTTTCAGGGAAAAAGCCTGGCATATTGGCTGACATTAAGCTGAAATGGTCCAACATGGTGTTTCTGCTGTGCGATGACGGCTGGAACACAGAACAGACAGCCTTCCACAGAGCCGTAAAACCGTTTGACTCTGGCACCAGCGCCGTGTGACTCATTTTTATGTTAATTATGTGAAAGCCTTTCAACTGTAATTTCTGGGGAAGAAAATGATGATGAAGCGGCTTAAAGTGGTTTGTCTGTTTGCACATACAAGAACGGTAAAATTTACTGAGTATGCATATGCACCTGCATTAATCTGCCTCAATAAACTCTTCTTATTATGACCCACAGACACAATTCTATGAAGAAACGAACAGCTTTGTGGTTGCGTAATGCAAGTGTCATTCAATTCTGACGTTTGAGAGAGAAAATCCCAAGTCAAACTGAGAATAAAAAAGATGAAGTTTTGGTTACGGATGAGGAAGCAAACCAGAAAATATTTGATATTCATGGGAACAAGTCAATCATAAAGTAATATCTGACTCATAAGACAGCAGAACAGTTAACTGATATGAGAAAGAAGCTGCCTGAAAAGAAAATGCAAAGGATTTACAGTAAACCGCCGAATATGATATGTTACAGTGTTGCCAGTATCCATAAAAGATAGGAAGTAAATGGACAGACTATTAATGTTTTATACTCATTTTTATAAACTATGGTCCATAATAATTTCATTCCACTCAGCTGCAACTGCTGTGTTTAGGTTATCTGATTCCTCATAGTATTAATAGGACTCAAACAGAAGTTTCCTGGCAGCAAATGTACTTTATAACAAAGCAGTTTCTAGAACAGATGTTTTCAGAAATGGAACAGAAAGCTTTTCTGTCATTTGTTCAAGCCTAGATTTAATAGACACACAAGTAACTACAAGGGATCATTTCAATAGTCTCTACTTGATTGGATGATTCACATATCTGAAAGACAGCAATAGATAAAAAATATATAGAAAGACAGAAATGCTTATTCAAGAGACACTATTGGAGGATCCCATGATTAGCAAATCAATAAGTGATAGGTGAGGGTGTCGAGATTCAAAATAAAAGGACAAACCACCAAAAATTTAACATTTTCTACTTTTTTTGGGGGGGGGAGAATCTTTAATCCCCTGAAAGAACAATTAAGAATATCAAAAAATTGTGTAAAATACAGTGAAAACGTCTGGAGATTCTGGGGAAATGTCTGTCATAAAAGCCAATAAAACCCCAGCTGTGGTGTGATGTTCCGAGAACCTTGATTTGAAACCATCAAGTCACCATGATCACACGGAAATGTGAGGACTCACAGAAGACGTAAACTCCTCCCTCACTAAAGCTTTTGCTTGGACGTTTGATTTGGGAAAGCAGTTGTCCATCATAGCCTTACTGAATATAAAAGGATGTCATATCTCAGCCACTGACCTATCAACATGAGATTTCTTTACCCTTTATTTTTGGACCACACATGTTTGCGGTATTTAACTTATGAAAAAGCTTCATTCAACAGAAAATGTTTTAGTTTGTTAGCAATGACTAGCAACTGAGCTCCATATTGATTCTCTCCTTTGGTGGCTATGCCCTGCTGAGCCTCTGGTGTTAGAACCTGTCTCTGCTGCCATTGGACGAGAGGCAGGAAGCCCCCTGGATGGTTCACCAGTTTGACACAGAGCATATACCAATAATATAATACATTTATAATACATTTTCTTTGTAAGACCCTTAAATCCGTGACATTTGCTCAGCATAGATTTAGTAAATGTTACTGATTCCAAATTGTGGACAGTAACCCTTTTTAAGTTTGAGACTTTGGACTTGCCAGGTATTGTATTGAAATGTATTATTTAAATGTATTAGATTTCGACTTTATTTCTGTGGAGTGACTCTTGAATAGCACAAGAGCCAGACGAAGACGACGACAGCCTTTAAAAAGACCGGTTTCAGTATCACAGCTGTGACCTTAGTAAAACGGAGCCGGGCAACAGGTGGGCATCATGTGTGCGCTAATCTTCCACATTATGGTTGTTGATAACAGACACTGCATGCCACGGCTCCGTTAAAACTCAGTAATTTAATACGGAATACATCAGCAATGGGATATTTGTAGCATGGAAGAAGCAAAGGTTGGGTAGATTCAGCTGATCCTAAGAATAGAAAACGCACATCATTCACTTTGGGTTTCTGTTACCAGAAGAATTCGGAGTACCGCAGACCCTCCAAAACAAGACATTGGGTGTCCACTGAGGGATTTGGGGATTACTTTTTTCACTTGCTCTCCTCTCTCTGAGGACATGAAAATAGGGCTTGTGTTACCCTGCGACAATCCGTGCCAATTCGGGAGGGCAACCTTTCCCCTTTTTCACAGTCCGTCCTTTTACCCATCAGTAAAGACATGTGTCCGGTTGTTGGGCGTTTGTTCCTGTGAACAGGTGGGGAAACACAAGAGAAGCTATTCAACGGCTGCTAAAGCATCTGGCCTTTTAAATCTGTTTTGAAAAAAAAAAACATCTTAATATTACAGCACAATTTGATTCAGGCAGAAAAAGAGAAAAGTAATAACAGTACTTTTTAATCACGTAGCCTGCCTGTAGAACAGATGGTTTTCATCTAGATAATAAATGAGAAAAAAAAATAAAACAGTGTGTAAAAAGAGCCCACAGACCAACATCCAAGTCATTTCTGTGTTCCTTTAAGTTCTCTCTAGACAGTTATACTATTCTTTCAAACCTAGTGCGAAACATCTGAGATGTGAGGAAACCCCAACTTGGCGATGACTCCCAGGATCTAATTTGTCTTTTTTTATGTAGTTAAATAAATTACAGAACAAACACATGTGCTTGTATCTTGAATATGTGCATTCATCTAGAAGAATGGACAAATAGAAAAGACGATCTAGGATCTAGAACTCTTTCCACTGCATTACTGCTTCAGACATACTTCAATCAATAACTTGATTCCGCTACTGTGTATCCACACAGTTTGAGTGGTCCAGTTTAATATGGCAGTCAAACAACTGTTAATGTATCCACGCACACAGTGACCGGGATTCAATATTGATTTCCAGACGTATCTTTTCTGCACAGAAATGTCTCCAGATTCTCATCAAAATCATTTCAAGTTATTTACATACTTTAGATAATGGAATGCTGATAATCTTTACAATTCTATATTGAGAAATATTCAAAATTTGCTCCCAAATTTGTGTATATTTTTAGGTTGGTTGAACCTTTACTCATCTGTACTTATGTGGGACTGCTTCTCTGAGATCCTATTGTCATAATCCCAATTAAATACTTGATACTTATAATGGAACAAACTCCAACAAGAAATGTGAAATCCCTTTGAGTTTAAAGAACATGTTTTTTTCTTTATCCCACCAGCTAATGGTGATAAAAAAAATGTTTTAAAAGACGGAGCTGCCCCTTTTATTTTCCTCCCTTCACCCCATCTCCGGCTCACCGGCGCCTAGCTTCAGAAGCAACAAAGACAGGCCCAGTTATTAGTCTAATTTGCACAAATGTGGGCAAGCTCCACACCTGTTGCCCCTGCACTGCCTGCAACCAGGCTCCTTCAGAAGACTCACAGGATAGGATAATCAAATCTTTTTTCACCTGTGTAGGACAAGTGCATCTGTGTTTTCTGCATTTTGCCTTCCCCTTACGTTCTCATGGTTGCCACGCTCTTGCTGGCTCATTGCCGAAACGTTAATAAACGTTCATACTGTTAATACTGGGAACCGTTACCCGCCACCCCTTTTTTTAAACAGTCAGCTGCTAATTTCTCTCATCATCTCTTAGCAGCACCTCACTTCACCTGTCAGTCAGGTGAGTAAATCTTTGCGTAAGTTCAAATGGGGTCCCACAGTCACTCACATGACAGCCCTCCGCCGTCCACGTACTCCATTTGGATTTGAAACAGCGCCAAGCGAAAATCAAGTGACACGGGCCACACAGGGTAGGAGGGAGGGGAATGTGATCCCACTTGATTGTTGAGAGTTTATATAGCGAGTGATGACAAAGTGCTTTATGACTTTGCAGTGTTCGCTGGGCGATGCGATTGAAGCCTTATACAGGCAAAGCCCCTCGGTGACCTTGGATTGTCAAATGTTCTCGTTTTCACCAGGAAGGAGCCGGCGCTCAGAGCCGGTAAGCTGCTTTTAGAGAGACAGCCAGGGAGAACTGTTGGAGGTGACCCGTGCTTTCTTAGTTTCTGCGCTGAAACAAATGCATTAGTCAAGACAGAGACAGGGAGAGAGAGACAGATACAAAGCTCAAATAGAATATACAGGCATGAATATTTAAAGCAATACTAAGAGTCCACAGCCGTGCAGGCAGCTCTTTGAACCTGAACTTAGGGCAGCACTTTGAACTAAATGGTAATGCAGAAATGCGCTCAAAGATAATGCGAGGATGTTTACCAGCCGTAATGTTTACAACTTTGTTTGCTCACCAACGCAAGATATTGCTGACATCTACGGAAACGCTCAATCAGCATTTTAAATAAAACCTTCAAGTCGACAGTTCCGGACGAGGCTCTGCAGAAGTCTGATACCTATCCACGATCCGCACACGTTGAACCAAGGAAACATGAAAAATGTGACAGGAAACACACAAAATGAGTTAACAGGTACATCTTATGACTGTAAGGGGGACCTTTAACATGTCCAAATTTTACATTGATCTATTAAAAAAATCTTGCTTTTGTGTCGATCCATCAAACTCAAATCTCCTGGTGCCACTCTGCTCTTCTGATTTAAATCTTCAAATTTTTTTTGGTTCAATTTTAAAGCATTGTGTTAAAAAAACAAAACATCTTCAATGATGAATACATTTTGGGGTAGTGGCAATAACTAAGATATTACCATAAGCAGGGATTGTCTTACGTTAAAGGCATATCCCCAAACGTCAATAGAACAATAAGGGTTCAAACAGGCCTGGTTAGACATAACTGGTAGCTTCCAGACACAGATAACATCTTATCTCATTGGGAAGAGGAAAGATTTCAACCCCAGCCCTTTGTTTCCTGCATTGTCTGTGACCTTTCCCATGCAAATGGCGGGACACTTGCCTTACAGCTATCTGGAAGCCTGGTAAAGCGTGTTGCTTCAGGAAGCCCCCTTGTAACTACAATGTAAATCATTCCCGTTCGGCGTAGTGGGAAAACAATTACTGGGGCAGGATCAACACTTGAGGCCTCCGAGTCGTTTAAACTGAATAGAAATAATACGTGTGAGGGGCAGACAGAGCCGCAGATGCCCTCTGACTGCTCCTGCTGCTGCTATGGGCTAACAACTCTTACATTGATCCAAGGAGACACTCAGCCCTCTAACCTGCTGAGTGCTCAGTTCCAGTGAACAATGGAGTTCAGAGCGTGTCGATACACTATCCTATTGAATGCTCTCCGTTTAGCAGCAAGATTGATGAGGTTAAGGCTCCCAACCGGGGAGCCAAATGGTGTCAAAACCAAGGTGTTGCTTTGGTCAAACAATCCCCTGCTGCAATATCACACTTAGAGGTCCTAGTTATTGGGTTATACACCGAGGAACATTTAAATACGGGCAACATTTAGTGAGTGGGTATACAAACTGTGCTGGATGTTGCTGGGACACCAAAAAATGTATGCGAGAGTACGAGTGCAGCAAGGATGACACTGTTTGGACATGAATGCACTGCAAATCCCTAAAGACAGTAAATGATGTACAAGTGGATTTATTACAGTAGGTCCCTATAAATCTAAGGTTGGCCTGAACTCCAGGGAGAGGTTAATGGATTACAAAGGGATGCAGTATTGAACCTCAGAGAAGTTTATACATCTCATCAATATGTGAAACGCTATTGATCAGTTAAACCTTGATAAATTAAATTCATACACTTGACATGCATGGCGATATTCAGTTTGCCCAATGCGAGGAAGAAAGTTGCTATTTTTTTCAGCCACCAAAATCTAAATCAGTAGCAAAGATTCAAAGTCGTTAAGAGTCCACCAGAAGGAGTTATATGCCCACGTCTTCCCATCGGTCAGATTGTGACACGTCTGCTCCCCATCATCTATTTTAAAAGTTCAGTTGCCCTGATTCAAGCTGTTGGTGTTTTTGTCTCCTAAAATGCAGAGAATGACGTCTCTCCTATTCCTTATCTTCAAGTTGCATCAAATTAGTTGATTTTTTTTAACCAGACAGCTGAAACGGTTCTTTCACTCTAACTTGTGGGAGTCAAACTCAAGACAATGCCTAAGGTGATTTCCAGTGAATGGGCTTAAACCAAATGCTGGGAGTGGCTGCCTTCTTTTTCTCTTTGCAGACTATACATGTAGTTGACACTAATAGGATTAATGTTTTACAGAACTGAAAGTATACTAAAACCAAAAAAAAAGAAAAAGAAAAAGCTCTCAACTCACTCTCAGGACAAGTGCTGTGGGTTTCTGACACACTGTAGACGGTACTGTGTGCTGGTTTGCAATAAGTAAGACATTCCACTTGAGATAAAACAGATTTATTACAGTTATGGCTGAAATTCAGATACTGTTCAGCAAGTTACAGAGGACCAACCAGTCAAACTACAGTGGTTATAAAGCATACTGATTGTGAGCTTTATTGTTATTCATCCACAAAAAAAAATCAGAGGCATAAAAAAAAGACTTTACTGCACACTGAAAGGATGTCTCATTCAGAACTCAATCTCAACAAACATTACAAAAAATATCTGGTAGCTCAAAAGCTGTCTCCGATATGTGTGCTGCTCCTCTGCCTTCTCTGTGCTCCTACGAAGGCCATGAGATAGAGGTGGAAATGGCACAAGGGCAGAGATCCCTTCTTCTCACTCATGGACTCTTCTCGTTAGCTAGAGACACAGTGAGTAATTCAGTAAGTCAAGTATTCATTCATTACTTTCCTTTTCAATCACGGGGCAATTTTTTTTCTCTACTTCCCCCATCCACCTCCACACTGACAAAAAAGAAAGTAATACAAGTTCTGCAACTTCCATCTGTGGCACCACTCGTGTCTTCCTGCAGCTTAATTACAAAATATTGGCGCCGTTTTCTGTAAAGATTATTCACTGTAGGACGCCCTACATAATTTGGACCGGAGGGTTTGTCACAGAAAATAATACAATGCAACTGGGCTTTCTGTATTAGATTTCCGCTTTTAGCCTCCTTGACATTTCAAGCTGCATGAACTAATACATCTGTTATTTGTTGATCATTTGATTATTAACATACTTCACAAACCAAATCAGCTGCCCTGCTGGAGACGCAGATACAGCTCTGCAGACTGTCTGGGTTTTTCCTCACCCGCCGCCGCGCACAAACGCACTCGCAAAGATGCACAATTCAGCCCTCAGTGAGAAAGGAAAGCGGGGAAAAAAAACATTCATCTTCCCCTCCTCTGAGCGTATGAGCACTCTGACACCGGCATGGAACAAAGCCCGTCATCACATTCTAATCTCGGATTTCAGGGCTTTTATTTCACCCAAATGCCACCCTGCTGGCCTTGTGAATTATTGACAGACTGACACCAATGCGAAAGGACACATAAAAGAGGCTAAAAGCTCCGGCCCTGGAAGAGTTGTCCTCTCCTATCGCCGTCAACCGGGAGACAAACTCTGCTAATGCTTCACTGGAAGCTCGTGGTAACTTTCAGACTGGAGTAACCTAGGATTCCTGACCCAACAGCCGCGCTACGCAGCGGAGATAACCCGCCCAGCACCAGCTCTTTGGTCTGCATATGAGCCTTGGTACAATTACAAGCTCACCGAGGCAAGAGGGTGAATTATCTGATTGAATCACGACAATTAAAAGCAGTAACTCACACGCGGTTCGCACTGCAAACGGGTGTCTGGAGTCATTCTCATTTGACTCTTACTCGCCATTTGTCCATCCAAACAGACCTCACCAGGTGGCGTTGGGATGGAGTACAGATGTTGCGTTTGCAGGATTAAAAATAAATCACGATGAGCCCTACGTCACCGGACACTGATCGTGTCAGTTGAGGTTTGTTTTTTGTTGTTCTTTCACCCACACCTACGTCTCACTTTGCTCAAGATTAGAACGGAACAGAAACGAGCGGAAACAAAGAGGACAGATTTCAAAGGAAAAAAACAGAAGAGCAGAGAGAAAATGAAGGCGGCCTATGAGCAGAGGGGGCCGCGGCGCCAGCCCAGCAGAGAGGTGGTGTTTTGCAGAGTGTTGTGTTTTTCTACAGCCGTCTAATCAACCTCGCTCTCGTTGCTGGCACCCTCGGGTCTCCTCAGTTTGTCCACCTGTTCGTTAATCTGTCCATCTCCGCCTCGCCGGTCCTCCGTCTGCATGCTTAGATCCTCCTCCTCTTCCTCCTCCTCCTCCTCCTCCTCCTCCTCAACGCGACCGACATCCTCCTTCTTCTCCTCCTCCCCCTGCACCTCCATCCGGACCTGGTCCAGGGGGAGCGCGGCGCCCAGGCCCACGGCGCAGGCGTCTCCGTTCATACCGATGGCTCCGTCCGGCCCCCCCAGTGCATCCTGGGGGCTGTGGAGTCCGTCCTTGACCGGGGAGGAGTTGGCGGACTCGTTGCTGACCGGAGAGATGTCGCTGCTGCTGTGGTTAATGGACGGCGAGCCGGGGGCCGAGGGCGGCTTCAGGGGAATCTGCCACGAGGGGATCTTGGGAATAGCGGGAGTAGAAGGGAACTGTCTCCTGTGGAGGGGGGGGGGGTTTGCACACAAGTATATAAAATAAAATTAAGCCCGATCACACTTTTATCAGAAACCTCACTTTCATCATGGCTTTCAGCCAGATGTTCAGCACACCTGGTAAAGATGCTCAAAGGTTTTTTATTCATTTTTTTTGCTTTCATCACATCCACTTCAGCTTTTAAGATCAAAAAGCGCACATTAGATGTGTTCAGCACTTCTAGATGCTTAAAAACCGTTTGCCGACAATTCGTATCAGTTTAACCAAAAGGAAACAAATTTGGAGACAGATGGTGAGAAGAGACGGTCTTTTATTTGCTATTCAAGCCAGAAAACTCATTGTGAGTGTCAGGATGAAGTCAAGAAAGCAAATGACAAAAAGGATTATTACTGATTACAATGTATGAGGGAAACAAAAGGCACTCAACTAGGCAGTTCTGAGGTAATTCATGTCCTCTCCGGTTTTGTGATGTACACTCTTACTTCATTATAGACACTGATACATAATCATGCATGCTAATGGGGCTGACTGAGCTGGGCTGTGCCTGATTAGATAGGAGCCAGAGGACGTCAAAGATATAGTGAGGCCTTATGACAACAGTAACACAACAGCAAAGCCAAGCTGTATAAAAGCATTTGCAATCAAACTAAAAAGCATTTTCACTTGTGGTGAAATTGGTTTCTTTCTTTTTTTGGGGGGGGTTTATGCATCCATATAAAACATTCTCTCCACCAATGATGTAGAAGAGAGAGTGCATGATGGGTGTTTTGTGCTTGGTTATATTTTTTCCCCGAGGTTTAAACTCACACCTCCGGGGAGGTTTCCAAAGCCCCCTTATAGAGGCGTGCTGCTTTCTGTTCAGCTGACAGTAGCTAAACATGTCCGCATCACGTCCGGATGAGAATGGATGGACAGTTTTTACATTCACTTGTCAGGTTCAGCAAGGTAGAAGTTTCAGCCGATGCAGTCACATTAAGAAGCGGCATCGCATATGAGAGTGGTGTGTGTGTGTGTGTGTGTGTGTGTGTGTGTGTAGGGGGGTCTTTTAAGAGGAATCCAACAGAGGTACGCTTGATATTTCATGCTTCATACTTTCTTTTTCACCGAAATATAATTTTTCCACAAACCTTTAGGCGGGTGAATGTGAAGGAAACATTAGCACCTCCAGGTAAAGTGAAAAATGCATTTTTCTCAAGATGACAAGTAATTGAAAATGTGAGACGGAAACTAATCACAGCGCTTTAGAAAACTGACTGAAAGCCTACATTTCAAGCAGATCCCAACTTCCGTTTGTAGTTTAAACAGTCAGCTGAAATGGTCAGTGTTGAGTAATCAAATGAAACAAAAACGGCGTGCCCCAACGTGCACGCGCGCACACAGACACACACACGCGCGCACACACACCTACGCTTCCACTGTAGCATGCAGTAGTGGTTTGACTTTGTTACCTGCTGAGCAGTAAGCCCTTCAAAGAGGCAATCTCAGCCTTCAACTCCCCAAATGTTTGGCTGTCCAGCATGCGACCGGTTGAGGATGATGCCTGTTGCGGGGGAGAAAAAAACACAAAAAACACACACACACACACGTGAGACAGGCTCACACAAACAGCGCTGTTCCGGTCACGTGCAGGCGGGGTCACAAGCACACCGCTCAGGTCTTTTCAACACTTCCTTTATGCATGGTTTCAACTATATGAAATATTAAAAAACGTATTTAAAAAAAAAAAAAAAAAGCTATGGAAAGTAAACAAATATGGTAAATGCAAATGCTAAAAGCCGCATGTTTTTGTGTAGCAGGGCCATTCGTCACTAAACAACCTTACAACTGCCGGCTGTGGGTGCTGAGGGAGAGGAGGGCAAACAATGTCACGATAACCACTTTTATGTCAGGAAGTCCAGTGAGTGTGAATCACGCTGTTTTTACATAATTTTCCATACTATCTATAAAGAATAGGTCAGTGTGCAGTGTTTTGGATAATGATCATCTTAAACAATGGCCACATTCATAAATGCAGACCAAAGCTTTGCAGTTTTTTTTCTTTTAGTCTTTTATCAATGGCTCGCGTTATCATGTGCACGCACGCACACACAGCGCTGCAGCATGAAATGCTACAGGGGATAATGGTGAAATATTTGAATGGCAAATTGATGCTGAAAATCTGCCTCTGAAGCCCTTTTTTAGGGATAGGCTAGACTCCCAACTATAAAAACGAGTTTTGCCAAAGGCCTAAAGGGAAATGGATCACAGGCAAAACCATACAGAGGGTTAAACTGCACATACTACCAAATACAGAGTCTGCATGCCTTAAATGAATGTTTTGTACCAGAAAAGGGGGAAGCCTCCCAACAGGTAACACTTAAAATGAGAGATCAAAGAGAAAATGCCAAATACTCCAACAGGGAGGCGTGATCGTTTGGCCGGTCTGCTCTTTCGACTGCAACCTGTGAGAGGGCACAATGGGGAAGCATTATGTGGTCATGATAGCAAAATATTTGGGATCCTGGGATGCACATGACTGCCTCCTATTCTTAGTCCATTTCCATACAACAAACACAGAAGTGCGAGAGCCTGAGGATAGACCAACGAGACCAGAGGGATTTCAAGGGGGCAGACAAGGGAAAAAGTGGGATAAAGAAAAGTAAAAGCTGTAATTAAGACTCTCCTGTCTCACCAGAGGAAGCTTGTTAGGAAGTGTGGACCCCCAATCGAGGGGAGAGGGATAACTTGGACTCTTTGGCTTGTAATTAAATCTAAGAGAAATTAATTGAATCACATCTGAAAGGGATCAGACTCATTTACAGAGGATGGAGAGAGGCAGAGGAGGAGAAGTGAAGAGAGACAGAAAAAGAGATGAGTGGGAAGGAAGATTTTTCTTTTTCTCTCTTTTTTTTTTTGGCTCTTATCGGCTCCTAAACCTCTGTGATAAGGAGCCGTGTTTTAGAGGTGGTGCATTGGAGTCCCGCTGAAGACACTCTTATTACAGCCGTCACCTCATTAGAACCATCTTAATCCCTTGCCTCCCTAAGGCGCCCGTATAATAAGGCTCGATTCTGCTTCTCTCTCATTTTATGTTGAAAAAAATTAATTGCTGTAAAGGGTGAGCAAAAAGATTTCCAAGGCACAGAATTGGCTGAGGGAAAGGGTTGATTTTTTTAAATAACATAAATGCGATCATCGATATTTACTTATGCCACCTAACGTAAGAAAAGGAGGCTTTCGAGAAGACATGTTAACCACCAGCTACATTCATAATATGCATTATCTACAGAGCAGCACCATATAATATCTCACATCAAGGCTTGTCACACAACACTAACTCTGACATATGTCTTATTAAGTCTGAAGAAACCTAATTAAATGTTGGTCCAAGACTGAGTTTCAGCTCTGAGATACATTATGTCAGTGTGTATACACACACACACACGCTGTGTGAGAAGTGTGTGTTAAGTGGACGAGGTGCTTCGGTGAGGGCTGAGTGGAGGGGTATCAGTGACTGCAAAGAACCGAACAATGCTGACTTTAAATGCCCCACCTGAAGTATTGACAAGTATCCAACAGAGCACGCAAGTGTTTAGGTGCTAACAAAACAAAAGTCTACATAATGATCTGTAGAAATAATCATAAACCAACCACCATACTGTTTTTATAAATGTATTTTTATTAATTTCCTTAAAGAGATTAACTTTAAATGTTGAATGTATTTTCAGTATGTAGGAATTTCTACATACAAATTGTGCCATTCTTACAGAAAAATATGTGTTCTTGCGATCTTTCTTTACTTCCATTGGATTTTGGAAAGAATGCCTGTTTGAGTTTGAAAACTTACTTTCAAGAAAGACAGATTTAGGTGTTGTCTTTGGCTCCTCCTATGAGTTTAGTGAAAAAAATGTGATATGTACATTCTGAACCTCTGAACTTTACTATTGCCTTATTCCTCCCAAAAAAGAGAAAAAAGGCTACTACAAAAGAACTAAAAGAATTAAAAATGTAGCTCCTGGCGTGTAAGTGCCGGGTTTTAGGGTTCTAAGCTGCACAAACATGCAACCGCCAAACAAATGAGCCAACCAGCCAAAACGAAACAGTCCTAACAAGATGCTACCGTCTATTAAATCATCAACCACCAGCACGTGGGCTGGCTGTGGATTTTTCAGAGTAAATACAGTTTACAGCAAAGATTTCCCCTCACTGGATTAAAAGCCATGTAATGTATACAGTTTGGGGCCTAATTGAGGTTGGAATATTTCTGCTTGTTAACTAGGTGCCTCAGAAGGAAAAAAAATTAAAGGAAAAAAAGAAAGGAAAAATATAGATTACTGGCAAAGAAAAAAAAAAAAGGAGCTTCAACTCTACCAGCACCCGAGGATGGCAGCGCATCTGGTTAAATGAAGATAAATGCCTTTGGACCATTAGCAACAAGATAAGATCTTTAACAAGCCTTGTTTAAGAACGTCTGAAGGCAAATTAATTCACAGTTATTCCGCCAGCAGACAGTGTGTTTTCGTAGAACACATGTATATTTATGATGGAATTAGTTTCAAAAGGAAATCCCCAGAGGAGTGTTTTTTGAGAGAAAACACTGGTACAGCGCAATTGATTTCGCTCTATTTATGCACTTTCCCACTGGCACTTCATCTTGTGCAAGCAAGGGGGTGGTTTCTAATCTTCTATGTAGTATCCACTAATAAAGAGAATGATCAGCGAGTTGAGACAGTGGGGCAAACACAGTTAACAGGCAGATTTGTAATGATAATGGAGCAGAAATAGACTGGAGTGTTTAACATCGGGGATGGATCTTCTGGGGGAGAGTCTATCTAAACCACCGGTGACGGCGCACAGCAGCGGGTCCTCTCAGAACCATAAGTGACAAAACAGTCCGGTCTGGAAAAGTGCTGCATCAGCCGGTCCTCTGTGGGCGTGTGCACGTGTGCGCGTGAAATGCACGTCCATAATGAGGTCCCCGCTTTAGGGACGGCCGACGCACGCCGCAACTGAGCGGTTTCAAACTACCAGGGATGTTTTCTTAGCAGCCGAGGAAACAGAAGTCTCCATGTGTTTTGGGTTAAAGGCACATTTCCGTGTTGAGAGGCATAATTGCTGAGCACGGCGCGCTTTAAGCAGCGTGGTGCAGCAAACCCTGAAAGCCACAAACGGTGAATGATAAGTAGCTCCCCAGCCCCAACATGTGTTTCTCATCAAACATCCCGGACCTGAAAACAATTTCTCAATTTCCCTCATGGCCAGAGACAACAGAAGGCCTCGTGCCGACTCACAGGGAAAATTTAAGATCAACACTATAACTATAAAGCAGGGTTTATGATTTGTTTAATGGGTGTTTTGATGGGAAATATACTTTTTATACACTACCGCTGTCCAACAAGGCACTCATAGCAAATGAAGTAGACTTTTTAATCCAATTTATGATTTAGTGATGACAAATGAAAAGAAACACTATCACTTGTTCCTTAATACAGGAGGAAACTCATTGTTCAAATTGGACCTCTTGTCTAACTGAAGGACACCCTTAAAGAGTTCTGTTTTAATCTGGTGTCTCGCCACATGGCTCCCTAAACGCTAACGTGTAGTAATTTGGGCCACCACTTTTCCACAGCCGTGAGGCTCGGGATCTGAAACAGCGCAGAAAGAGCAATGAGTTGTCACTTTTTTTTTTGGATGAACCTAATCCAAGGAAGAGATCCATATTTTTCTATCCTCGTTTGTGCCGAAGCAGATGTGTCCACATATGTTTTCCTGCGATATCCAGATGCTACAGTAACACAACCATGTGCTTAACAAGCTGTGGACATAAAACATTGTCTGAGATTGTCTCATCCAAGGCAATTTCTAGAGCCCCAGAGATCATAAAGCGATTTATGGACAGCGTTATAAAAAAAAAATCAAGCAACATTTCATCCCTGCACATAAGTTTTTAAAACAATCACTCAGTAGGATTAATCTAAACACAATTCTGAGTAGATTATGAACATGGTCTATAAAAAAATCAAGGCTCAGAGGAATGGTATGGTTAAAGATTATGGTCCCATGATGAGATGCACCTTACTTTTTTGTAGCTTGTGTTCTGATGATATACAGTATCATAATGCTGTCTGTCTCAGGGTGTTATGACTCAGGCAGAATAAAAGATTTTAGCACACGTAAGCCTTTACAGCTATATGTTGAGCTCTTCTGCAGGGTTCAAAGTTAGTGTTTCCTCAACCCCATTTATCACTAAATAACAAAACTTAAAAGTGAAACACATACCCCACCCCCCACCCCCACCCCCCCTAGTCAAAACCTTGTGAGGTTGTGCTGTATCACTACACTTAGCCTCCAGTTGCAGGATGACTATGTGTTTAGATAAAATCTACATTGGCAAAGTGGGTCACTTTACCAATGAGCTGCAACATTCAACCACAGCCATGTGTACATCCAAACACCTCACCTTCCTACACTGCAACATTTCCATCCTGCCATTAACATGTGCGTTACTTTTGACATTTTTATTCTGCATAAAACCCATTA
Organism: Menidia menidia; assembly: GCA_907169785.1. Taxonomy (NCBI): domain Eukaryota; kingdom Metazoa; phylum Chordata; class Actinopteri; order Atheriniformes; family Atherinopsidae; genus Menidia; species Menidia menidia. The sequence continues at coordinate 6,975,435 of CAJRST010041110.1, forward strand.
GCAGACCTTTCAAAAGTCTCACGGCAGAACGGATGTGGGCCATGAAAAAGAACCCTGGGAGAAGCTCAAAGAAGACGGCAGAGTCTGAGGTGTTGGCTCGGCCTCCAGACTCCCCAGCTATCAATCGGATGGCGTCAGTGCTAAGCGAGCCCCATACACAAAATCCCCATCCGACAACCAGCAGGACCCAAAGGATCTATTAGCGACTTCTTTGGAGAAAAGTCTAATGTTTTTTGATCCGAGTTCTTTTGATAAAAAAAGAAAAACTGCCTAAACCAGGGTCAAAACGCGATGGCTGACTGGGGTACTGAATTGCAGTCTCGTTACAGGTTGACCAGCAACCGATGGATGAAACAACCAGACAAAAAAGTGAAGATTTTGAGCACTCTGACGATCTCCCAGCCAGCTGTTGAGCTACTGATGAGGTGATGCTACTGTACCTCTGCTGCAGCCAGTTCCTGTGAGAGATCCTGGATTCTCTTTTGCTGCTGGATCAGGAGCTCCTGGACAGAGACCAGGGTTTGCTGCAGCTGGCTCACTGTGGAAAACAAGCACAATAACAGACAGTAAATTCCTTTAAAAAGAAAGAGGGGAAAAAAAAGCACGCGAGACTGTCTAATTGGGTTATTTTACAAACTGATTATTTTCTTCTCAGAAATGATGAGAGAACTGATGAGGATAAACTTATGTAGCTGATCAAAGCTCTCCTCTAAGAATTGTAATCAAAACTAATTCCCCGGTAACTTAAGTCGCAGCTTTTTGGTCCGAGGCATTTGAGGGTAGAGGGTGGGAAGTGATGGTGGGGGTGCACATGGGATTGAAGTATTAATCTCTAGTGTCTGAACTTAAATTAAATAACAGTCTCTAACCTTCCATTATCCACCCAGACACTGCCTTCTAATGCATCTTAAATCCTCAAACGATCAACAAAGGAAAAAACAGGGCTCTCATTTGGGAGGAGGCTGCCAGACAAAATGTCCCTCCTAATCCTAATAAATATTGTTCTTTTTCCATTGACTTTGAAGATTGAATTAGTTCAAGTGTTGGTGTTGGACGAAGGTGTATGATTTCAAATAACACCGGGCACAGTTTGTTGCCCCCTGCTTCCAGTCACGCGTGTATTACCAAACAATGCATTAAGTTTCCCTGAGCTGATTATATTACAGAAAACCAATAAACATTCATATAAATCATGGGCGTGTAAAGTGTTAAATCAAGCCTAATAGGATTAACATCAACAGATATTGTGGCGGTCCACTGCTGAGGTTGTCAGGCCAATGGTTAAAAGCCTGAGCTGCAGCCGGCTGGACGGGGCGTAAAGAACCCTCCTCTCACATTAACAAAAGGCAGGGCCCTGCTCGGGAGCTGGGTTTCTTTTGAAAAACCAACACAGAAAAAATATTTGATCTTTCAAAGACAGTAACATCTCTCAGTGACACCTGTGTTTAAATGGGTGGGGCTGTATCAATATGGGTGCGGTGCTAAGACGCTTGATCTCTTCATGCTGCAGAATCCTATGGAATACGGGCTTCAGCGGGATTACTGGCTGGGGCCAAAGACCGTTTTGAAACATTTTAAGTTTGCTGCTGCTGCACCGTTTGCGATCCAGAGTCTGACCAACATCTCTAAAGAGGGCAATAAATGTAAAATACTGGCTCCTCCCGCTTAAAAAGGTGTTACTATCACAGGCTGTGCTCTCTAAACCAAGAGCTGCCCTATTAGTCTTTGGATCCAGCTCGCCACAAAGCAGCTTATCCAGATGTGCGGGTCGCTCTGCCAACCTGTATTGCCGTGCCTGGTTCTGCTTTTTTCGGCCCCTTCGGCCAAACGGTTCACGGCTCAACTCTTTTCATCTCTCTCCACAAAGTTGACTCCTTTGTACTGCTCAGACGCTTAACAAAAAATGCATAACTTCTTCCTCCGAGTTATCATAGATAAGAAGCCAAGAATATTAATAAAGTCAATGGATTTGGCCAGCCATGAATCAGAGGGATTCATGACACTGTGTGTGTAATACGGGTGTGTGAGTGAGAGAGAGAGAGCGAATCGGAGACAAGATGATGTGTGAGGCTCGCAGCAGCTGTGAGGAGGGGGCGCATTGTGTATTCAGTAAATTATTCAGTAAATACCTCGCTATAATGTACACTACATATGTCCGAGCCTGTCTCTGTCTTTAATGGCCAGCTGGTCACCAATATGGCTCCTACCAACAAAGAGTGCCCAAACAGCCACACAATTCCATTACAGCCTGCGCGCGCTGAAGTAGTTCCAAGATCCATTCATTAATTGTCTGTGTGAAGTTGTAGGCAAATCATAATGGGAGTCAAGGCCCTTACTCTTGAGCTGGGGCTGGTGAAAAAGACTAATGTAGTCCCCGTTCAAAAGAATACATCACCTCATTGCGCCTGGCACTGGAGAAATACATGAACTTTAACAAAAGGGGGTTCAAGCAATTGGCAGCAACGAGGCAGTCGGTCACTATTACTCAGTGCAGGGAGAGTTGGAGCGAGAGGGAGAGCAAGACAAAGGGAGAGCAGGGGGAGAAAACTCTCAGTGTAATTGCAACCCCTCTCCCCAATTGTTAACGACAACAGTCATTAACTACAATAGCAGCCTGGCTAGTGTAGTCATAGCAAATTAGCTGTGGAGTCTGGTTGAAGAAAATACCCCTCCAACCCCCATTGGAGTCTCACCTTCACACCAACAAAACACTGGAGGACTCACGCTCCGAAGCCCTGTCCTCGCTAACGAACAGGGCAGGGTGTGCAGGTTGGCAAATCTCCAAAAAGTGATAAGTAGGGCAAGAATGGCCGGTGCAATAGCCAGGGGAAATGTGTTTGCATAGTTGGGACAAAATGACCATAAAAGAGCATATATATTTGTTAATCAGATTCAGTGTGGCACACCTCGCACGCCATCACGCACAACTGCCCTCCACCTACTTCTGACAGTCAGGAAACAAGAGCATGGGTGTGACCTGATGAAATGATAACAGCCCTATTTTCATCCGCGCGCCCTTGGCTGAACAGCTGAAGGAGATATCAAACAAAGGACGTTCACATTCAAATGTTTCGTGAATCTTTGTCTCCGCATTGTTAAAAGTCTACATGGAACACACGTCTCTCCCTAGTTCGCTCAGCTACAAGTGATGATGGCTATCTGTGCCTGGGCCCTATTGGCCCCAGGTTTTAAGTTCCATTCCAGCGAAGGTGTCGGACATCTTCTGCTATGAACATGCAACCAAAGGCTGGGAAGAACTCAGCCCCACGTCAGGAAACCTTGACAAACAAAACAAAAAACGAAAATCTGTCGGCACCAAAAGTCTTATCTCTCTCCAACAGGTTCTACAACTCATACACCCTATCCGTCTTGAAAGTTTATGCCTGTACAATTTCTTCTCTGAAAAGAGCTGGACTACTGCACACTGGAATAACTGGGAGCTGTAATGCTTACACAGCACTGAACTCTAAGAAGATTGGAGTATCCCAAAACAAACCATATAAATAAGACTTTATTATCAACATCATCATTAAAATACAAAAACACAACTGTTAGCCTGGGCCCTATTTTTTATTCTATTCCACCCGTCTCCGACGCCGATCGGTGCCTTTCATGTGAAAACACATTCCGGTTCGACACTACTGCTAACAAGACCTAAGCTTCTCAGAGTGCCTCTCTCATTTACGCCTCCCTGGATTTTTAATTATACTGACGAAGAGCTCGGAAAGCATCTCTCTCTCCATCTGACAGCCAGGTTGAGATTCCTCACCTGTCCAACATGGGAGCCGCACCTGTCACCGTGCACTTAATCACACTAGGGCCAGAGCTGAGCCCAGACATCACACAGCGCCACGCCACACACACCGGCGCCAAAGCAGGCGCGCGTGCACGTGCACCGCAAAATTAAAATGAACTTTCTGCCCACCTACGGGGGAGAGGGTGGCTGACGGTGATGGCGACGGAGGTTCGGATGGGGGGGTGAGGTTGGCGCAGGGGGGAGACGGATGGAAGGGGAGGGGGGGGGGTCGGGTGGGGGGGGGTGAGAGGGAATGGGTGGGTGGGGGTTGAGAAAAGTTGTCATTTCCCAACTCCTCATTAATATTCCGAGGTTAAGAGCTTTTCAGCGAAACGTAATTAATTGAGCCCGAGCCTGACAGTAAACAAGCAATTTCAAATTAAAGCGAAATGACAGCGGCGTCATTTGTTAAAAACGTGTGGGGCCCCCCGATTTTGGCGACAGATAAATGAGGGAAAATGTTAAGGAGGGAGAAAGTGATGAAGATATTAATCTTCACCTGTCTGTGTCAGTGTGCCACTCATTGCCGCAATGTTGCTCTCCATCCTCTGCAGATGCTTCTTGTCCTCTCGGCTCCCAATAATGAGGGGAAGGATGTATTTCTGCAATTAAAAGCATGGCACAACATTACGCTTCTCTCTGGTGGAAAGGGGCAGAGGGATGAGGAAAAGACAGGGCCACCTAGAGTAGACAGTGCAAGGTCAAAGGCACTGTTGATTGGATGCCAGCCTCACTGTCATGACTGCGTGGTTGAGTGTTCAGATTTGGGCAACATAGAGTCAAAGCACTTGATGCTAAAGGTGTGCACACTCATCAACTTCTCGAACCATTAGCAGGTTAGAAAATGAATCAACCATTCTGCCAAATGAAGAAATCTGTCAAGCCAATATTTCCTGATTTGAATTGTGTTCCATTGCAACTTCATTTAGAATGAAAGATAAATCTAATGGAAATAAGTCTTGAATATGTTTGCCACAGTGGAAATGAATGAACCTGCATTAGAACAGTGAAAGTAGAAGAAGGGAGAACAGGAAAAAGGGAAAAACTAAACAGTTTTTTGTCATTGTTCTAAAAGAACTGGAATTATAAACATGTCTAAAATCAATGTTCATGCTGACACACACTAAAATAATTTTAAAAATCTTCAGCCTTTCTGGCTTTATTTCTTTCTCATCTTTCTTATGCAGATGGGAAACCTAATCCCTCGCTGCCAGTTTCCAGGCCGCTGCCAGGTTTTCTCTCCAGCTTAGGAGGCAAGCCGGCACACCAGTGCAAGTAATAAACACTTTTTAGAGAAAAAGATTAAACGGGTGTCAACACGTGGTAATTAATAAGTGGGTTGCTGGGAAGGTAGTGTTTACAAGGTGCACCATAACATAAATAAAGTATGGGCAGAAGCCTGGACATATGGTGCGACTGGCGCTGTGCTCTGGTGACATGACAGCAACCTGTGCCGTCCCACCAGGGAATCCCACCTCTCAGGTGGCTGGTGGAACGCGAACACCGCCGCATGTAGTGGGCTGCTAAAGTGTGTTTTTGTCTGCCGGGAGAGAGGATCCTGAGTGTGCATGTAGGGCCTTACAAACAAAGTCTGCAGAGACAAATGGCTATCGGAATAAAAAGAATTCAGTGAGAGCTTATAGCTTCTCAACAGGATCAGGAACATGCGTGTTTTGTGCTCCCTTTCTAACGCACACAAAGAAGACAGGCCCGTCATCTGGCCCAAGAGCTACTGCTGGAGCTCCTGTCCTCCTCTAAAATGAGAGTAATGGCTTCCACATGCCATTCAGACTTCTTCTAACAACCGCTATGGGATTAATGTCATTGGGGACAAGGGGCCTCATGAGCTCATGTTCAAGGGCCGCTAAGCCCGATAAAAAGCAGGGTGATTATTTTTAGACCGTAGGACATCCAAAAAAATTGTTCTGTGCAGTGCGGGCAAATTTATTTTTTAAAGGGAAAAAAAAAAAAATCCATTTGAGATGAGGGCAAGTTAAAAAGAAGGGGTTCAAATGAGATCATGCTTTGACGTAAAGCAGGGTAGGTTTAATAACTAGTCCAGAGTGATGTTATGTACTGCAGAGGCGCCTTCAATCCTAGCACCGCAATTCATCATAAACTAATGCCCGCCATTTTCTGTGTAATACAAGGGGGAGGCAGTACAAACGGATCTTAGGACGCAGTATGAAGGATAATGTCTTTCTCCAACATTCACTGTGAGTAGAAAGTCTGTCAGGACATGCTGTGTGACTTACCTTGTACAGCTGATGAAAGCCAAATGCGATGCCCACCATGATGATGGTGAGAGCCCCGTAGTCTCTCCATCTGTAGCCTGCCGGTGCTGGGGAAGGCAAAGGACCGTGGTAAACTAAACTTGCAATAATTTTACATTCAGAAGAACCAGTAATGCTTTTTTCTTTTTTGTGAGGGACAGCACAAACAAGTCTCACAAGAAATAACCCGATGGGGGGCGGGGTAGATAAATGGAGGTCAAAACATGCGTGTCATGAAAATGAAAGATATTAATCACATATTCAAAAACAGTTCATGGAGGAAAGAGTAAACAAAACCAAAATTAAGCTTAACTGTTTTTTTCTGAACCTCCTACCTAAGGGATTTTATTGTCTCCTGTAAAGTCTTTTTTATTTGGGGCAAATGTAGAATTTGTATGTCAAGTTTTCACATTTGGCAGAAAGGTAAGAGGCTGTGTATTTGTGTATTTAGAGGCTGACTGTGTAGCTGAGTGACAGATAATGTGAAAGTGTGTCACTGTGCAAGCTGTTGTCTGGGTAGGCCAACTGTCTGTCAAGGTGGAATTTCCCCACTTAAGAGAGGCATTCAACTGAAAATGTCACTAAACAACAAACATGCCTGCAGGAAATACATACGTTTTTCTTTTATTTGCTCTGGTGGGGCCACAATGAAAAGGAAATTATCAGAGGTTAAGCCCCTAAAGTACGCCATTGATATTCTATTACGGCTCTGATTTCACCTAATGGGCTATGTGGTTCATGTTTACTGGCTTAAAACAAGGAAACCACATTGATCTCGAGCCTTAGGTTTGTTTGATCAAGCCTTAGGCTTGATTTTACATACAAATAAAATGAGAAAACCCCACTCATATTGGACCACATAGCATATTTTCAAGGTAAATGCCTTTTTTTTTCTTGCTCAAGGACGTGTTGCAGAGAAGCTGCTAACCATGAACCTGGAACCTTTCCTATCAAAAATTTTGAATTGTTCTCCAACATCCAGATGATAACCATATAAATTTGGGTCTTCATCAGCGTTACAGCAGGAATAGGCAGTCACCTATCCAAGAACACCACGCTTCCAAAGGACCTGGGAGTCCATGGGATAGGTAGTTGACCCTGAACGAGCCTCACTGCATCAACACCTGCTCTTTTCTCCCTCCTTTAGGACCTTTCATTCTTGCCCTGTCTTTCTCTTCTTCTATACCACTTCCACACTGCTGTCTTCCTTTTTTTTTATTTGGTCACTTAAGCTGGGGAACTCTGGACTCCATCCCCCGTTTTTCCAATCTCCTCTCAAATTTATTGGGTTCAGTGGAGGCCTTGCTGTCCTTCTACCGTGTGGAAATAGAGATCAGAGTATCCATTACTGCGACAGAGATGGATGTGGGTCCCTCTGCACCGTCCCCATAAGAAGGACATCAAGGGGAAGTAGCCCCCTCTTTTCGGCGTGACCCCCGATACAAGACTCCTCGCTCTCACCTCATTATGCAGCTCCCTTATAGCCGTTTTGATATAAAACCCCCCACGATGGACGGAGAGCTCTGAGTCTCCCTAACTACATGGCCATCCCATCAACATCACTTTCATTACAAAACATGAGATGCCAGGGGAGTCAAGGACAGTGTGGTAATAAATGAGGGTGGAATACATCTGGAACCATTGTCATATGGGTTAAGCATTACGCAGACTTCATTCTGCATTGGTAAATCAGCTGACAGCACTCACAACCTTCTGAGGTAATAAAGATACAGGTTGTGGCGCGTGGGGTCTTGCCAGAGTGGAACCACGTGAAACGGAATGGCATGAGAGTTCGTGAGCTTCTTCTGGACGGCCTTAATTCATGGGCACGGCAGTACTGCGCTGTTTGCCTTTAAACCAGATCCCTGCGTGCAAATCTGCATTCAGCAATGAGCCATCTTCCACACAAAGCTCAACTGAATTAAAAAAGAATCTTAAGCATACACGTTTTTAATATCAATAATAATGCCAAAAAGAAGCAGGGGGCTGGGGGTGTACTTACTGGGTGGAGCAGGAGCTAGCTGATGTGCATAAGGTGGATACGGGAGCCCTGCAGGGGTCAGAGGCAGGACTTCCTCTGTGGCTCCAGAGCGTTGGATGGCCAACTCAACTTCTTCATCAGTCAGTCCTGTAAACAACACACACACACACACACACACACACACACACACACACACACAC
>CAJRST010041110.1:6983694-7076426 GCA_907169785.1 Menidia menidia
ACACACACACACACACACACACACACACACACACACACACACACTTTAAAGGCATTCCAACCACTAGCGGAGTAAGTTCATTATGGTAAAAATCCAAAATGGCTCCTTTGCTCTAATAATGTCCTTTTAAATACTTCCCAAGTTCCCGACAAATCTTTTAAGTACAATTCAGAGAGTACGCCAAATCATATTCAATTTTACAGAGGCTTTTCTTAAAAATGCATTTTCATTTTATAATTTAGAAATACCACTGAGACTTTCAGGGACATCCATCAAAGGAAGTGCAGAAAAGTTCACACAATGAAATTTGAAACTCTGCTAGCCTATTAACTGCCACCAAAGGCAAAGAAAATAAGTGTCTGTCCACTTCTCCAGTTATATTTCCCATGTGGAGATTTCATACACCCCAGACAGCGAAAATGCATTATTTTAATTTCTTCATTGTAATGTAAATGTATTACATAATTTTGCAAATGCCAATATAATTTAATCTTCAGATCTTTTTAATGATTTTAGTGATGATTAAATTGCAAAGGGCTCCCTGATGGAGAATCAGAGGGGAGGAGAAAAAAAATCTAATATGAACATCTCCTTTTGTGGCAAGAAAGGATTTTATTTCATGCGCCATATGCTGCCATTGCTGTGGGTCTCATTGTTTAATGAGCGCCTTGGTCTAAACAAAGAAAAATAATTAAAACTTTGATGAACTATATTAGAAAAATCATAATTAACTCTTAATACCACAACAGTGAGGACAAAAATTAAGACAATGAGACAAAAAACTGGAACATTGTGTTTCTCTTTGATATTGATGGACGTAGCTCATCACATAATAAAAATCCAGAAAGTTCTCATTAAACGTTATATTGGTCTCACTTAACAACATACAATTAAGTCATTTTCCCAATTTAATAAAGGAAAATAACCTGTGCAGGCGAGTCTTTTATGTCAGCTATTCCTTAAGGATTAAGAACATTTACATATGCACAGCATTAATATCTTGTTGCTGTCTATCTTTTATAAAGCAAGCATAAAGGTGGATTGTTACTAAGAGTACTAAGTGAACATTTTAGGCATCAAAAGCCATTTCTTATATTGATCATTCAGTTAAGTTGGATTCAATTCAATAAAACTTCTTTAAACCCTGAAGAGAAATAATGTTGCTGCTGCATAAGTGATTATTATGCTCAATAGGATATTGTTGAGGTTATGACAAAATGAATACAATAAAAGTCATGTGAGGAATATTCAGAGCGGCAAAGATAGGTTCAGAAGACATATTCAGACTCTGACATCAATATATAAGGTTATTTTTGTAGCTGGTAACTGAGGTGAATCGTTAGAAAGAGCCCCTCCCACGCCCATGTCCCTTAGATAGATGAAAAAAATAACCTTTCCCATCCTGAAATCCCTCATTCTTTCATTTTCTCTGCATATCAAGGCAAGTAACTGTTTAAACTTCCTCCTCCTTTTTTCTTATTCGTTCCTACTCTGAATCCCTGACATCTCCTCTTATTCTTGGGAATTTGGAAAGCTCGATCAGCTGCTTCGATGTGAAAACAACTTCCATGGTGCGGCTGTCCTTCATCCGCTGCGATTTACCAGCCTGAACAGAGTCAAACCTCAGTCAGGAATCCCATTTTAAACTGCTGGCGTATGGGCAACCCAAAAAAAGGCACGAGCAGAATCTTTTACAGTGGAGCGTGAAACATTTGTGAAGAGGAGGACCCTCGAGTTATATATTTGAGAGCACGAGAGGAATGACCATGAAAATAGTTGAATAATTGAATAAAAATATTTGCCAGTCTGGAGCACTCAGCAGGTCCTGAATGCCAGGAAGTGGTGGGAGCCATGTGCTGAGCTCGTGTTGTCAGCCTACACTGTCAAATAAGCAATAGTGTGTCCCAGGACTCCTGATTCATCTGACCACAGCAGACTTCGTGGTGACAGACTATTGAGTGAGACTTGCTTCGACCTCAGTTTGGCTAAATAAAGGAAACTAGTAATGGGGGAGAAAAAAATCCTCCATCCCCTTGAAATGTTAAGTCTTTTTTGTAAGACTACCTTTAAGAGGCATTTGAGATTAATATATGTACATCCCAATGGCCGTCGACATCTTTGATGTTGTTTGTAGAGCAAAGGAAATATTTATTTATTCATCTATTTTACCCTGGATGAAAATTCCTTATTTCTGGTCAAAGTACAGCTCGCCTAGCAGTGGTGTACGGCCTGATCTGTTCCGTGTGGAGGGAAGGACAACGGCAAATAAAAGACACCTTAGATCAACCAGAGAAAAAAGAACAAGGCGAATGTGAGTTTTACATATAAAAGGAAAAGACAAAAAAGGGACTGCAAATTTATTATTGGTTCCAAAACCTGTGGAATGACCCTTGGACCCCCATTTCAGATCGACCTGTGGGGAGATGAATTTTTAAGACATAAATTACACCTAATGACGACACCATAAAAAAGAACAATAATGGAAAGCTATTCTGTATTTCATTATACTGTATTATTTGGTGCACCTGATACACGTAGTGCCTGTTTATGAGTCACAGTATTAGCAGATGCTCTGCCAAAGCATTTGCTTTGACCTTGCCATTCTCATTGGGGCATGAAATTACGGTGCTGGCACCTCGATATTACAGCTATAAATACTGTAAACTGCATATCTGGGCTACGTTTTCTATTGTCTTTCAACATAAACCTGATCGGTATTTATTTAAAGGAAAACCCATTGCTCGTCAGGTTATTTACAGCTCCATTTTCAGAGCCTCATAGTCTCTGGGCATTTTTTTTCAGGGCAAAGAGGCGGCAAGGTTCCTACATTAAATCTTTTTCTCCAATTTTGGCACTTTTGGACTTTATGGGTCAAGACCTTACTCAGACAGGCAATTATAAAAATTGCTTACTAAAATATTTTTGGTGGTAAGGGGTGAATGCCTTTTTTACTGTCCACCAAGGCCTGAATTATGTAGCTGCCCTTGGGTGAAAATTACTTACATTTTGAATATCTTGTTTGGAAAAAAAAAGAAAAAAGCATGCGGGGGGGTAGATGGAGGTCAATATGGGATTCAGGAGTTCATCTTGTTTCTCTTGCTGTAGTGGCCATTGGGATTCTACATGTCATTTGGTTTCATACAACTGTTTGAATAGGGCACATCTTAAATAATGACCGGCCTCATAGGGTATTCATTTATGTATTAAAAAGGGGACTCCGCTCTCATTTCCCTGCTTTATTGCCTTGTACTGATGACAAAGTGAGCAAGGCCTCGGCTAGGTGGCGCCGTGGAGTAATTTATAACCACATCAATCCCTTTACCTTCTATACGGGCCTTGGTCATTGTCATTTTTGTCCGAGAGGTGAGTCAAACAACCCCACTTAAAAGCAGCACCCTATCAATATCCGGGATGATGAACCTTACCCTTACCTTCAGAGCAGGTATGGTAATGGACCAAAGGCCTACCTGTGTCCCCCTGACCCCCCATCGCCGGCCCTTTACTCAGGGTGAAATCTATTAGCATCACTTATTCATCTCAATAACAACCAGGACGGCATAAAAAACAAATAAGTAAAGCCATCATTTATGTCTCACTGGCAGAGACATGCTTTATTCACCTGCACAGCAACAATGAGCGAGCACTCCGCACTTTACTTTCCCAAACAAAGTGCATTCGGCTCGGTAATCAAGGAGCTGCTGAGTGATGTCGGCGTAGGGGCCACGGTCAAAGCGACACGTTGAAAGCTGGAACAAGCGGTTTGACTTTGTCCTGAGAATTTGATTTTTGTGGTAATTATGTGTGTAACCGCTAATTGTCTGGGCTGAATGGTGGAGTCAAAATGGGGCCCGCTGCTCTTTACTTGTTACATCTGTTAATTGCAGGAGACGCAGACAGCACAATTCTCTGGACGAGACTGTGGCGCTAGTTTATTTCACTCAAACCCAATAAAATTTACTTAAGCTTGGTGAGGAACAAGTGCAGCAAAATTGCCTCAAGATTGCTGTATGACAGTTTAAAATGCAATTCATTTCCTCACTCCTCTGTTATAGGATGAAAAAACATCTCTGAGCTTAAATCTTGATTTACATTACATCAAAGTGACAAAGTTGCCATATTTCAGCTAGTTTATTAAACCTCAAGGACTACAGAAGGGCAACCAGAAATATTGGACTACATAATTGCCAATTCATATTCCGAAATTGACAGTCGAAGGAAAACAGAAAATCATATTTTTCAATGAATATTGAAATAAACCAAACTATTATGATCTCTTTGTAAGAAAAGAAAAAAAAACAGATGTAACCAGAGAAGCTTCCCTCGGTGCAGATTAGGGCACAGATGCGCAGGGAAATAATATGCACGACTGAGATTATTGTGTAAAGATTCTGCAACATGCAATCAAACCGGGCCCTATTTTCCCCTTCATCAGTTGTCCAGCATAAGCACTGGCAGCTAGAGGAATCCAATTTAAATTCCACTCTACCGGGAGATGGTATTGTTTCATTTTATGTGTGCTTTGACATTTCTAGCTGTTAATATAGAGTAAAATCAAGAAGTATTTACATAAATATGACATTAAACTGTATTAGAAATTAAGACTGACACATTTTCTGTGGCGACTGTGGGATGAGGAGGATGATTGAGTTTCTATGTCAAAAGGTGGAGGTGATGATACATGGTGAGTGCAGAAACAGGAAAAGTATTGGCCTGTGCAAAGCCCTCTGTGCTTAAATTCAGACAGAAGAGGAAGCAAGCAGTTAGCAATGATATAGACAAACTTATTTAATATTTGTGTTTTTATGACTGGAGAGAGGTTAGCTCATCTCTTGTCAATGTAAAAACGTCAACATCTTTGAGCACACAGACTGGCTCAGGTGGGGGAGTCTTTCTTTACTTGTCTCATTATGAAAAAGAAAATAAGTTCAGTCAGTTAAAGCCACGCTGTTTAATGTTATCTATCTGAATCACTTTTTATCAAGAAATGTCATTTTATGACCGCTTTTCAACTTTTAAGACACTTTTTTAGACAGATAAGTCAGCTTTAATTGGAATAGCTTAGAATGTATCTTATCATGAGACAATTTCCTGTAACATGAATATTCAGAAATGCGGCTGCAATTTCGAAATGATTGTGCTGAACTGAAATCAAAAGAACAGAGGAAAAAAAAACTAATTAAATGGCATATGAGGTTATGGTAAAGTTCGAAAGATTTCCAGGTTCACTGCTGAATGACTGTACAGCCAAAGTGTAGAGCTGCCCAAGAATACTGCAGAGAGCTAGTCAAACATACTTTGTGCTAAGTGTTTCACTGCTCATATCTCTCCCCTCTCGCCCTATGATCAATGTCCTCATGCAAATCCAGAGTTCTCGCTTAGATCTACAGTGGAACTGCTTTTCCAAAATAAATCAGCATTAAAGAGTCATACATATTTCATGGAGTTAAAGTGCTGTAAGAGCAAACCATTTTGGATAGTGGGCTCCACAGACGTTGCGACAAAGCTGGAAATAAGAAGAAAAGAATGAGGCGCGCCGTGACGTCATTAGCTGGTGATGTGGACTCGGAAATACCCCACGGTACTAATGAGACTAAAAGATTAAGACGTTTTTTTTTTAAGTCATCAAGAATCATTACACAAGAGGGAGAGATGTACATATCAGCTGCATGGTAGCAGCAGGCGCACATGGATTTGGTTTCAGGTTACCTTCCCCAGTCACAGAGCTTTTAGGCTCACTTTTCACTGTTTGGCTACTAAAAAGCTGGAGGCATAGCGGCGCAGTCCCTTAAGTACTGAACTGTTTTGTAACCACCAAAAATAAAGAACTCTCAACACAAAGAGTTTATTTAAGGTAAAAGCATGTGCTCTCCCCTATAGGTGTTGTTTCCCGCTAGGCCGCAGTTTCCCGCTAGGCCGCAGACCAGCTCACGGCAATTAAGCTTTCTGCAAGTTCAGCGGCGCAAACAATATCCAACCATGTGTCGGAAAGATCCGAACGGGCCGCAAAAATGTGAGGTGGCAGCAAAAGCGAAAGCTTCGGCTCAGCCCGCATCGAAAGCTTTCCTGCATTGTGCCTGAAACTTTCGATAACCGTTAAATTAAGTAAAAGGGTTAAAATGCTAGAAGGCAATATTGATAATTCCATTGAAAACTCTGAGGGAGTTTGTCAATATTAATTTTCCTGAACCCAAAGGAGCATCCCAACTGGTGTGTCATTTATTCAGAGGGCCTGAATCACGTTCTCTCAAGCTAAATCGATCCTTTATGAGGCCCCCCCAGGGCAAAGAGCTATGGCCACCAACTTTGACCCTTACATAGCAGTCTTATTAGGGGAGGGGGAAAAAAAGACACTGTGTCTGTATTACTGGCTGGAAACGTGCTGGCAAAGAAACACAAATGCACAATGACCTTTCTTTTATGAATATGTTCAGGCTTTACACAATGTTGTCAAGCAGGAGCACCTCACCTTTTTTCTTCAAGAAAGCTTTTCTGGTGGCCAGGGGGCTCTGACGTACTTTGGGGTTCTGCAGAAATTTTACAGCAGTGGTGATCTGGAAAGAGACGGATCGGATTTTATTTCTCTTCTGGACATAATGCGAGTCGAAGCAGATGAGCTGTGCAGGAAGCCAATGCTTTCAACAGTACAAACAGAGTCTACACTTCCTTAAGAAAAAGGTTCATTATGAATCCAGCCCGCTCAAAAAGAAAAAAAAAAACTTAAATGGATTCTGTTTCAAAGGTGCTTTTATGACCCCCTCCCACACACACACACACACACACACACACACACACCCAACAGTGAGGAAAAAGACCACCTGACCACTTTCCTGCTAAATGTGGGGAATGACCAAATCAGCAGTTATAAAATTAGCCCATCAGGAGTGCTGGACAAATGGAGTATGGAGCTTAATTTGCTATTACCCGCTTAAAGACAAACTTCCATTCTTAAGTGTGCAGTGGAAGAAAATCTATACTTAATGCAGAGGTGATCATTTGTATCTAATAACTTGAGAATCCTAGGCTGAAAACTTCTGTAATTCTTCCAGTTAAAAACCTGCCATGATCAAATCAGCCAGCCTCACTGTTGTAATGACTTGAAACGTTAATGCACCAGAACGTTAAATAGCATCAGAACATCAGTAGTTTTAAGTGCACTGCGTTCATCGATTCTATTATGTTTTCCTTCGAGATGCACCTTAATTTTCCAGCCAGTATGCATTTCCAAGAATTGGAGGGTGAGAAAAAAAAATCTTCCTCAAATGGCATTAAAACATAAATTTGAAGTGGGCGCCACTTCATGGCGCCTCCTAAAATAGATAAATATGTAAGAACACGGAGAAAGGAGAAACACACTGGAGGGGAGGTTTCGATGACTTATTATCGCACCTGTGGTCCCCGTGATTCAATTGTAAAAGTCATCCCTCTAATAGCTTGAAAGGTTTTGATTACTCTTCTTTTCTCTTAGTGTTGAAAGATACAAAGTGATTGAGCGCCCTGCCAGTGGTAATTCATTTTGGGTAATGCATTGCATATACTATGAACCTGTTTCAATCTGAAAGAATTGCAGTTTAAACTTGTCCGAGGGGCAGGAGTGGCAGGGAAGCTGTTTAAAAAAGCTTGGTTTCTATGATGAACGCAGGGCAACGGTACACACAACCCTAAAAGTGCCCTTCGCTTTCCTTCAGCTGACTAGGAAAACGCTTAAAAGTAACCAGGCAGCACCTGCTGTACGAGTAGACATCCTGCACCTGTATAAAGCTGTACATTATGACACCCCCCCTTCTGCTTATGCCGTAATTTTATCAAAAAGTACCAGATTTCTCCCGCGAGAGGCGGCCCCAATTTATTCAGACACTAATCTACCATTTCACAGAGACATCGCCGTGACCTTGATGTACACAAGGGTTGAGCAAGAGGTATGGAATTTCCAGGATCTCTATATGATGAGGGCTTATTAAAGCCAGCCACCCGGAACCTTCATTGTGACAACCAGATAAAAGCATTTGCATGGTGAACCCCCCCCTTTCCCCAACCCCGACTGGTGTTCTGGGCCAAAAGATACAGTCAAAACAAAAACTAAATCACTGCGCTCTTGGCAAAACTCGCGCCGCGTTTGAGCCGAAGACACGACTTGTGGCAAAGGGCAGAAACATGAGATAATGAACACGCTAAAATCTAATATTCTCATTTTCATTCCAGTAAACAACAAAGTGATGCGGGCGCTGCGAGAGGTAATGACCTAATAGGGCAAGAATATGCTGAATGAGCAGTCCTTGTTTACATTCCCTTAAAATTTCAGTAGCCCAATATTGACAAGAAAATTGTATCAATGTTAACAGGCATAAGTATGATACCTTAGTGAGGACCGCAGCTTGCTCAGCGGCAAACTAATGAGGCAAATGTCCATTTGGTTAAAACTGTAGTGGTAGATCTTCAGGGAGAGGAAAAGTGCACTTCTTAGCAGATGACATAGATGCTTTGCACAAGTTCCATCCAGACATCTCAATCAATTATAACCACATTGCACGGATTTCCCTCTTGTTATTGACTTATGGATCACCCCAGTTACAGTGTTGGGTAGCACACAACTGGGCTTTTAGGGGGGAAGATGGATAACGCTACAAGTTACATTTGGGGCCTTCAGCATAAATAACTTCAATAAGAAAATGAGATGAACGAGCTGACTCGTAAAAAGAAACTAGTGATTTTCTAAGCTTTTGACTGTAATTTGCCCCGTTAGTAAAGCTGCGCGTAAAGCTTTGACCGCCGATGAGCCAAGCAGCGCCGTGTAAAGAGCAGTGATCTTTGCAAACCAGATAACCAATAAAGTGTCAGGTAAAGCAGAAAAAGAGGCGAAAACTCAATCACGGGAAGAGATAACATTAACCAACACACTTAAAGAGAGTGAACTTGATGAACAGACAAGATTACAGGAATGTTATTGAGTTTGAATTGGACCCGACTTTGCGCTGCACTTGTCTGAAAATTACAACTGTGATACCCTGAATTGGGAGAAATGAAGGTGAAACGTGATTACGTTCGAACTGCATGGATGGACGCCTGAGGGAATCGATGTAACCAGTTGTACATTTTTGCCCAACTAGTAACAGTGCTTAACTATTATGTTACCATGGACATACTGCAGGTGTGCATTATGGGTATAGAGGCAGAGGTGAGGGTGTGAGCAGGTAGGCACTTGGAATTTCTGACGATGAGGCCTCATATAAACGACATATGTTTTACTTTGACTGCTTCCAGTAACAGATTTTGGGGTTTGAATTACACAGGCCTGATCAAAACAGCAGTTATCGAGCATTTGCTCAGCATTAGGACAAGAATGAAAAGAAAACAAGGTATTAGAGGCGCAATATGGTCTGCTTGTCTTTTAATCTCTTTTGAATAAACTTCAAAATGATACAATAACAGACACACAGTGCACAGGACTTATCCAAACTTAGCATCTACCTCCGTATGACAGACTTATCCGCTAATTGGGATGCTCACCTCTTCATTTCCTAATCAACAAAAGGACTTTGCAATGTATTACATTAATTTGCCAGATAACATTTTTAATAAAAAAAATTTTAAAGTATTAAAGAAATTAAAAAATTAAAGGCTTAGTGCAAAACAGTGCCAAGATTTGGATGGCGGGGTGGAACAAAAAGTTGGGCTGGGGATTCAAAGAAGGGGCTAAAAGGAAATCATTAGCAAGTATAGGATTCGGTCTCAGTGTGAATCAATTCATTCCAAATTGCCCTGGCCTGTACATTTGAGGAGAAGTGCCCCTGATATAATAACAGACTGATAGACATGAGCAAAAATTGTGTTAGGCTAGTCTCAAATTTCCCCCCTAAACACACGTTTGGAGGACCAAAAGCGAGAGAATGTGAGAGACGGCAAAAAATGAAGCTCTATATTAATTTGCTGCTTTCATGGGTGATCTGCTATCAGGGGCAGCTGTCTTAAATGACTTAACCCAATACCTTCCTGATATCAGAGCCCTGCCAGAAAGGAATTAAGTTTTAATGCAATTATTGTATTTCCTTTGGTCGCCTGACTGCTTGATGTGGCCAACAGTGCTTTTTAATCTTTTTAAAAGAGCAGCTTTAAACGCCCTTATAATTGTGACATCTTTGCCGCCCTAATGTGACCTTTAGCAGAGGAAGCAGGGCCTCGTGGGAGCAGCTATGGGGAATTATTGACCCTGAGAGACATCAGGAAGTGAGGTGCCGACCCGACCATTTAAGCCAGCGTTGAGTTGTTCAGCAGGAGCTTCAAGGGCCCTGCAGGAGACGAGCCCTTCTGGGGGGGCTTCCTCTCCAGCCTCGCCGGTTCTAGTCTTTATTTTTTGCGCGGGGCTTTTTCAGGAAAGCTAATGAGAGAAAATCAAATAAACAACCATTAACAAAACTCCACTTCGGCTTGGGCAGAATCTGATAAAGAGGGCCCGGTGAAGTGTGGGCTGTTTTATTTTTTTTTTCCTCCTGCCCTGCCAAGCTTTCACGTGGAAGCGCACGGCCCAAATAACAGTGCATTTACGCTCATTGTATTATATTCCACAAATGTGGTCAATCATTATCGAATGACCGAACTTTTCGAACTTTTGAGATTTAAAGGTCGGAGTCCGCTATTCGGTGGATGAAAATGGGGTCATGGAAAACTTCATTGACATTTGCTATGCAAAGGTTTAAAAATAACATACAACGCTGGATCAGTGTCAGAGCCATGGGCAAGGCTACAAACATGACATCAAAAACATATTATGCAATTTTTTTCGGTGGTGGTGGGGGGGGGTTGGTGGACGGAAATTTAGTTTTTTTTTTCAAGACCACTGCGTATGCAGACCAAAGTTTCCATTCAGCAGCATTTCCCTGTCACAGTTTTGTCATCTCAAACATGGAAAAGTTGAGTGGGCTCAGTGGTGAGAACACACACACTCACACACACACACACACACACACACAAACACAGCTGAGCACATCTGATCCAGCGAGGACACCGAGGGCGTAAAAACTGCACATTGAGGTAGCGAGGCGATCGATGCAGAGTGGACCTGCTCTCACAGGAACGTGAGCGCTCAGGTGCTGTGACATTTAGTCTGCGTGTGTGACGAGGTCACGTGACTTCCGCGCCACTTGTGCTTCGCAGAAGCTAAAAAGGGCAAAATGGCAACCCGTGAGTTTTATTCACTAGCTTCTTTTCTTTCTTTTTTAAAGTCTGTCACAAACAGTTTAGTCGCATTAAAAATGGATTTAATTTGGTTTTAAAAGTGGCGAGAAGGAACAAAAAAAGTGAATAAATTCTTCTGAAGGCAAATGTGACACAAGGCCTATTCAAAACCCGCTCTGGTGATCAGATATGAACCCCAGCCTGGCATGACTTAAAGCCCCAGCGGTGCTGCCTGGGGTTGCCCTCGCTAAAGAAGCGAGACAGATGACTGTTTAGATAAGGACATCCCCAACGGCGCCCTGAGAACAGAGAGTCCTGCCACTGACACCTCTCATTCATCCAGTTTGGACCAAAAAAAAAAAAAGACAAGAAAAAAAAAAACCCTTTAATGGTGCACATATTCCTTTTAATTCAGGTAAAAGGCCCAAACCTCCAGTCTGGAGCTGCTCTGAAAAATGAGGGTCATCAGAGATTAACCCATGGCACTTTAGCGGTGGGGGTGTAAAAGGAGGGAGTCGCAGTCAAGCACAACAAACTACTTAGCTACCACAAAACATTCCAGCCCCCTTCTCAGCTGCAATCCAGTAATGGATACTTCCTCAGCTCCTCGATTGCTCAAAATGTTTTCATACAATAATTTAATTCAGAAACACATTTACAAACCAGGAGTAATCAATTTTAATTAGTTGATTTTCTTTCTTTCTCTTTTTTTTCCATTCGCATAAAATTTAATGTACCACGATCGATCTCTTTTGTTCTTTAATGCAGTGCCTCTTTCCTGTAATTCGATGCTTTTTAATTTTTTTCTTTCTTTTCTTGCTGTCAGTGATGTCAATCTGTGTCAAGAAGTTCCGCTTGCTTTTTAGTCAGGATGTAGTCAGTACTTCAAAACTTAAACGTGCTCATCGTGATACTTGGTCTCACAGGCGCGCGGCTTCAGTCGGGTTTGAAAATGTTTCACTTTGCTCAAAGAAAGGACTCATCAAATATACTGTACCAAGAAGTAATTTAAGATCTGATTATAGACATTTACCTGTAAATAAACCTACACATTGGAATTTTCTTAGACAAATGATTTCTTTATGATTTTCTTTATTTTTATTTTTTTGGGGTAAAAAGCTATATTGAGGTTATGGATCACAACAAGACATTCCGCGGGCCATTTCACAACCTTAGAGCTTTTAAAGCAGTGGAATGCCAGTTTGATGATCTGGAGGTGACACATTGGTTACCAAAGTGCAAAAAGTTTAAAACAGCAACATAAAAAAATGTGTGTCATGGCTTTTTAGTTGCTCTTTTCTTTGTGTGTCATTCTAAAGCAAACTGAGTGGCACTGAGATCCCCAGAATGTTAGAACGAGTGTAGGTTAAGCCTAAACAAAATTATATTCTTTTAGCAGAAATGAGAAAAGTGTCAGAGCAGGCTGTGGCTATACAAAGAACGCCCGTGTGTTTTTCTTTTATTTCTAACTGCCGCTGCCCCTGTGTGTTGTCCTTCTCATCCGGGCCCGCCAGCCTTTCACATCCAATTAGTTGATTGAGGCAAAACGCGAGCGGCACCAGCAGCAAAACAACGAGAAGCCTGT
The DNA here is from genome assembly GCA_907169785.1 of Menidia menidia. Lineage (NCBI taxonomy): Eukaryota > Metazoa > Chordata > Actinopteri > Atheriniformes > Atherinopsidae > Menidia > Menidia menidia. The sequence continues at coordinate 6,996,449 of CAJRST010041110.1, forward strand.
GTCCGAGCGACACACCACAGAAGTTGTGTTGTGGTGTCAGGAGCCGAGCCTCCTCCGTCACTAGCAACTCCCAGCGACAAGCCTATCCTCCTCCGCTCATCCGAGCTGCTCCTCTCAGCGAGGAGGCACCCACCCTCAACACACTCGCCCGTACACACCCTCCACACACACCAAATCGCAAGTTAAACTGAACCACGTCGATAGGCAAATAACCAAGGGTGAGGGTGCAGAAGCTTGCCAAAATGACTAATGAAACTAAAATAGAGAGGCCAGGAAGAATGGAGGGAAAGGTGTCCTTTTTATTGATCAAATTATTCCGTCTTGGGTACACAGAGGCAGAAGATGAGAGCGCGCTCCCACAGACGACTCCACAGATTGTGACATTCCTGTGACATTGTAATCGTGTGTCAACTCTTCTCCAGTCAATAGCCTGAATGCACTAATCATGTGTCTTGGATCAGCAATTTCATGGTCTTCAAAGGAGGCCAGGAATTGGTGGCATGACCCTCCATACGGGGTGAAACCCTCTTTCCTGAGCGAGCGCCACTGAGGGAGGCGACGGCGTTCGGGGGAGAAGCGCCGCGGCGGGAGCAGAGCCAGAGAAGATGAACATCCCCATCTACTGGCCGGGGGCGGGACGGTGGCGGCAGGCTGGGGGGGGGGGGAGGAAAGCCTGGCAGTTTCCCCCTTGCAGCCCTGTCTTTCGCTGAGACCTGTCAGAAACATTTAGACACACTTGCCGAGACAATGGGCCGCACATCCACGCCGGCAGATGAGTCAGAGCGAAAATCACCGTCAACTACGGGAGGAAAACTTCAGGCGGCGCCGCCTTTGCTTTGTATTCTGGGAGAAGGGGGAAACAAGCGAGAGTCTGTAACAGATCACGCTTAGTGACACAGAAAAATGTTGGCAAAACGTCTTTTCCTGCGAGCGTCCAACGGCCACAAACCGTCTCGCCTGGAGAGTGGGATGATCCCACAGAGACGGCGGTGCCGACGGCGGAAGAAAAAAAAGCAAACGAAGCACAAAGACGGCTCATCAGATGAAATAACAATTATTCATTCCAACTTCAATAAACCTGCTGCCCGTGACAAAAGCACGGTTAACAGTTGGCGTAAGAGCTCCACCTGAACGGAACCCGCCTTTTTTCTGAGGAGTGGAGACAGACTTTTCAGGTTCTGCCTGATGCGGACTGCAACCGCGTTCGATTTTCAAACATCTTTCAGAGAAAGCCACTAACATTTTACAGACGCTCGGGGCAAAAAGAAACTCATTGGGTCGCGGCATCAGAAAAATGAGTAATCGGGGAGGAATGCTGCGCGTCACGGCCGCAGAGAGACCTGCTTTTTGTGGAGATCGGGGGTCAACGCCCGTTTTTGCGCGTGGCGGAAAACAAACCTCACTCCTCCAGAGAGCGAGGAGAGCAAAAGGGGCTGAGTTGGCAGGCCGCTCGGCGGCAGACGCGCACCTGCTCTGACATTTTCTGTCAACCTTGACACAGAGAACACGTGACGATGCCACTCCTGAGCTTCAAAAGTGCTCTTTCACGTCTCCTTTTCTTTGCGCCGTGAGGAAATCGAGGCTCTCTCAGACTGCAGGAGGATGTCTCAAGGCATTCGGGACGAAACGAACAAACACCTAATAGACGGTCTTATTTTGGGGCCGACCAAAGCCTGCTGGCAACTGTGTGTGCTGGCAGACGCACACAAAAGGATCGCAGGCCACCGATACCTCACATTAAATTCCAGAGTCCGCGGTAAACACAATCTGGAGCTGACAGAGCGGCCTCATCCTCTCCTCTCTATATATATCGTCTCCTTCTCACCCCTTCTTTTGAAGTTCATGACAGAGCTACAATGCAGCCATCCATCTACTATTTTAATCAAAGAGAGAGCGAAGTGCTGCTGCCAGGAGAGCTGCGCAGGCAAACAAATGCAGCCCCGCAGCATTAACAAGAAGTCAGCGGTCTTCTTTCCCGGGTCGGTGAGGGAGCCACCAGGTGCTGGATGACCGTCACATGATAGTAAAGTCTCTATAACTCTATAAGTAGGGAGATAAAAAGAATTCTTGTCCACACACTGACTTTCTGGCACTTCAAAGCCAGCGGAGCAGCCGGACAAATGACTCGCCAGAACAGAAACTTGTAGAGAATGATTCAGGCGTTTCTTTTTTCCACGCAGCACAAAACCGTTTGCAGGTGAAGATGAACTCACGGCAAAAGTTTTAGGCCACTGGCAATAAACCCCAGGCCCGATCCGACTGCAGCTGGGTTAACGTTGTTTCCCAATGTGCCGTTTTTCAAGCCTTTTTTCAAAGATAATTTATCTCGGTTTGTGTATTCTGTCGCTTTCATTTTAGCCTTGAGACTAAAACGCCATCTCTCTCTCTTTTTTTTTTCAGATTCCCCAGATAAAGCCACAATCTCAGGGCGCCACACACAGAGAAACGCTGGAATCCCATTAGCATTTTGCTTTCATTATTTTTAATCAAACCCAGAAAACCGACACATATTAATTAATATCCATTACCCGTTTTTTGCCCCTCTCCCTGAGAAGACGTTCGGGGGAAAAGAAGCAATTAACTTAACAAAATAATCAAAAAAATTGTTACAGAAATCTCTGATAAATGTCATGCGGGGTCCCGTCTAAATGTAAGAAGTGTAATACATTCTTGCTGTCATATTCCATTAAACTGCTATTACAGTCTTGATAGAACTATTAGTCACTACATTATTAATATCATTAATGTATTTACATTTTGGGTGTACAAGCCTGCTTTCATGCCATAATTTATGAAGGCAACTTCAAATATGTTCTAACGTTCTCCATCTAGGCTATTTTGTGTTTATTATTGATTGTGAAAACAGTCAAAATCCCAAATCTAATACCCTCCTGCTCTCCCCCCTACCCCGTAATGTATTGGAGTGGGCTGTTTACATTAAAGGACTGGAATAAAGTGCATTTACATCTGAAGCATAAGTTCATAATTTACATTCCAACATTTATTAAAGGTGACAAATGTGCATTTGGTCCTCTCGTTCTTTTCCACAATGCAGCACTCATTCAATCCATATAAATTACAGCTGGGCTATGGAGTGCAAGAGCAAATTATTTTATTATATGTATGCATGTATGACTCTATAGGGGGTTACTAAGACAAACAGGGAATTACTTGATTAGGCCAACTGCGGTTAACAAAGAAAGAAATATGAGACTAAGTGTTAGGCCAATCAAACTTTAGTATAAATGTTTGGCTCTCAGTCAAAAAATCTAAGAAACCTGGATCTTAGTGTAGAAGATTTAGATTGCTCTATTACTTTGGTTCACTGTGCGACTCTTTTAGAGGTATAGATGGCTCTTTTAAACAGTGCTGCTCCTAAAGCTTATCCTTTGTTGGCACTCATATTATTCAATTAAAAGAAACTTGCCTAAAAGGCAGTATTATATTACATAATTAGGCAGGGCAGCATTTTCAGAAGTGTAGTTACAAATGCACTGAGGGGATCCCTACATTTGAACAAATATCTGCCGCTGTAGGGGAGCTTGCCGACAAATTAACAGCTAATAACTTACTGGGAAGCCAGATAAAAAAGGGAAAAAAATGTTCCCCAAAGTGTCAATTACAAATAATTTTTCCTCTGATTTCCGCACTTGTGAGAGGATGATATGCTGCGGGGCATTTCGGTTTCGAGGTGAAATTGCATGTTGTTTATTTCTTTCTTTCTTTTTCTATTTCTTCACTTCGGGTTCATTCTAGGAGGAAATAATTCAGCCTCAGCGGCAGGACCGTTGAGGGCGGCTCGCAAAGAATTAGTGCGCGGCTCCCTCATGACAAACCTCGCTGGTCTGAGAGCAGACAGACAGACACACAGGTGCAGGGACAGGGGAAATGAAGGGGGATTCAATCAAATTCGTGTTCATTAAAATCAGAGGACATCACAAAAATTAGAAAGATGCTGACAAATCAAAGGGTCTCAGTACCTGAATTACCATAGTCATTTACTTATTAAAGCCAGGATGCTTCCTGTCAATCAAGAGCCATCACATTCCCCATTTGCAGCGGAAAGCCACCGTAATTGCTTCTCATACTAATCAACACAACTTGTGTAATTATGCCTTGAAAGTGACATTGGAGGCTGAGAGCGATGTGAGTAGTCTTGACAGCGGAGACATCTCAGATTCATCGGGAGATTTCTAGCCTCGCTGCAAGGAGACAAGCCACTCTCAGACCAAGTTACTCAGTCAAGCAGTTTACAACCATAAACACAAAGAAAAGACAATAAATCAAGCTGAAGTAATTACAAAGCAGAATGGAGAGTAAAAAGGAAGCTTAGCTCAATAAGACCACTTTCCCAAGTATATTGAGGCAAAATGACTACACTGTAATTAAACTGGGTCGTATTTCTATCATTTCTTAAGTAAACACATTGTGACAGTTCACTAAATTGTGGGAGAATAGGAAATTACAGCTCTGTTACCGAGCCGTTTACATTAATCTACTCGCTGCAACAAAAACCCTCCAAATAAAGTCCTAAGTATTCATTAAAGTTTATTGAATTCAGCTTAATCACAGACTTTACATATGTCTCCAAAATGAACTTTGCGTAAAAGTCGCTTCAGCATTCCTCTGAGCGCCGCGGAGCGATCCAAACCATATTCCCAGGCTGCATCTGTCACTCGTCACACTGAGACCCATCCCGGAAGGTCAGAGCGAGGTCAAAGCACTGCAACAAATCAAGAGCGGCGAGGTACGACAAAAAAGCCTCCGCTCCAAATATGTGGATTATTGACATGCTGACGATGGTTTTATCTTCCTTTAGGAGGAATCTGTTGTGGTTTTTATGCCGATCTGGTGCTTTGGTAAAGGGAGAAACAAAAGAAAGCAAAAAAAGGAAATAAAAAAAGGAAAATGCTATTGTATGGGACCGAGTCCGGCTGAGCACACAAGGCAGAAACCACAAAATGAAAATTATTTATAAAATGGGTTGGACTCATCTGTGCTTATGCTTTTCAAAGAGGTGGGTGGAACCACTTGCGAAAAAAGGAAAAAAAAAAAAAAGAAAAGTTGACAACATCAAAAAGAAGTCAACTGATAATTCTGGCACGCTATGAGTGGAATAAACTTAATGATTTCATCTGCAAACAGAAACAAAGATGAAAGATTTATGGCTCGTAAAAAAGTTTAAAGGACAGAAAAAACCAAAATCCCTGTCTGTGTCATTCCTCACTCATGACCTCCAAACTTCAGCACATGTTGAAGACAAAGTGATAAAATGCTCTTTTGTGGCCAAATGTGAGCAAAACAAGTACAGTTACTGACACAGAAAAACAGAGGCTTTTACAGGAAAAGCCCGCGTGATTCACCCCGGCGTTCAAGTCTAATGACTCAAAAAGTGTGACCTGCACTTAAACAAGAAGTCACAGCCAGAAGCTGTAAACTCATTTTCCCCATCCGAGCCAGCAGCGTCGGCAGGACCTGGAAGATGTGCTCCGAGCATGCACGATAAATCTGACGTGAAATCATAATCATAAAAGCAATTAGCTGACCCTGCGCCACTCGTCCTTGGACATGACAGTGAGAATTCATACGGAGTCCTCTAAGGAGGCTGGCTGCGGGCTTGGGCGAGGAGGGGAAAAAGTGCAACACAGCAACAATAAAATGGAGGGCCCTTCCTGTGTCATTAACCACTGAAACAAACAGCGTGATGCGCAATAAGGCCTGCGGAACAGAGAATTGAGCTTTTATGCCTTTCGGAGGCAAAACGTAACCACGACCACTGAAACGCGCGGGGCTGAGCAGGGTTTTTTTCTTTTTTTATGTCTTTCTTCTAAACCTTTCACACCGCGCGTTCCTCTCCTCGTCATCGGCACCCGAACGGTAACGCGCTTTTCTGATAACATTTATAATAAAAGGGTGGAACTTATTCAAAGTCTAACAGCTAAAATCTGAAAGCTGATGCTTCCCACGCGTGCCTTTGATCAGAGGCGAGCAGAGCAGGCAGCATGTTTACAGCCCCACATCACAAGAGGCACAATCAGTTCAGCAGATCAATTCTTGCTTCTTCTTTTAAGGTACGCGCTAGAATTCGAGAAAATCTGGGCCCTCGCAGCCTTGCTCACAGACAGTTTTCTCACCATCACTTTCCTCTCAGTAATTCCAGTCAGGCCGAACTAGTGCCTGCCACCTAGTGACCGTCTTCCTCAATAATCATGAAATATCTCTATGGCTCGCGCCCCCACTCGGACCATAACTCTCCTTTACTGCAGACAGCTCCAATAAAGGATTACAATTACAATTAAAGTAATGAGCAAAGAGGAAAAAAGGAAAATCTCAGAGAGGGTTCCCTTGACTAACTAAATGGCAGCCTAGTTTCTTGACAGAATGGAGTTGCCATACCAGACTCATTACTGGCTCTCATTTCTTTCTCTGGCCCAATAATTAATTTAGAGCATGCTGGAACCAGAAGTTCTCAAAAATTGAAATGATGACTTTAAATGTGATGAATGTGAAACGAATCGATGAGTTTTGAGATAAGACACGGGGCTCTTTTTTATTTTTGCTGGTTTGTTGGTTTTTAATTATTTTGAGAGTTTCTTTTTAAGTTAAAAAAAAAAAAGAGAGAGTGAATAAAGCTGCAAAAAAAATAAATATGCACAGGACAAACTGGTGGTAAAAGGTCTGTCGTTTAAACATGTACCACAGAGAGCTCATTACGAAGAAAAAATAATCTTTGACTTCCTGGTATCGTTGTCGTTACATTTGTGACACCCACGTGGAAGTAAAGAAGAAAAAAAAAAGCTCTTTTAAAGCCAACACATGAACAACATCTGTGTCCCTCCAACTCATTGGGCTTAAAACACAAAACAAAACCCGGAAAAAAAGTGAGAAGGGAGGGAGAGGTGAAATGAGGAGAAAAACTCAGGAGAATTACAGAGATAAACAGTAGCTGCGGCGCCTTGGCGCCCGGGGCTGAACTGCCTCCGGCCGGCCTCCTGCCGGCATGCCGGGTCCATCGCAACCCCTGAACTCAACTCCATCTCCCTCTAACCCCCCCCCCTCTCGACACTAATGTGGCGATACTGCAGGAGAGGGGCTACGGAAATTTGAAGACTGCTGAGCCAAAACAGATCACTTCAAAGCAGCTTATTTAACGCTTGCTAAATTTTTCATCACAGTCGCTTAATATCCTGGGGAAGCGGCGCTTTTGAAGTTGCTGTGAGACCGGGGATGTTCTTCTTACAATTCTTTTTCTCCTCCCTCTGCTGTACTAAAATCCCCAAACCTGAACGCGTAACACACCCAGTTCACACTATCTGTGCCTCCACGCACGAGCTGACGGCGCGAGTGGTAACGATTCGCCTCCTGCAAACACAAACCACACGTCTGCATACCCACAAATAACAACACATTTACTCATTTGGGGCCCGTCTCTTGTTTTTTTTTTTCAGGGTGCAGAGAGTCAATAACAGGCTTAATGACACCGAGGATACCCAAAAGTAGGACGATTAAAGTCTCTTGCATATGGACTGCACACTCGCACAACCCTTCATATACGTGCTGTGCAAGAGGAGAGTTTTCATTTATAATTTATCATCGGTTTCCCTTTCACTGCAGGATAAATAACATCAGATCAACCGATAACTTTTTTTCCCCCATCCGCAGTCGTAATTTTCATGGCAGCATTGTAAAACATATGAACTCATTATGGCTGGAAGCAACATCTCCAAACTGATGTGACCTGAGCTTTTTCTATAGTGTGTCATCACTATCACAAGACTAAACTGCATTTTCTTAAACTAGTCTTAATGGTGTTGAAAAACTATATGTAAAAGCCAGATGTGAGCATCGTCTACTTACTGTTACTGCACATCTGCCATCTGTGTGATGGGCTGAGGAGTAAAATTTCTGAAAAATGTCACTTTCTAATGATTTTCTTTTTTAAGGTAAGGAAAGACATTTTTGCAGATCAGCTGCATTTCAAATGGTTTTCTCCCCCATGTTCCCACTAATAATAGTAATGGGAACTACTATTACAAATGGCCTTAAACAAACGCTGACTAGTTTTTTTTCTGCCCATTAACACTTAAACACTTTTACACTTAAAACGTCACATACTGGAATCTTAAAGATATGAACGTGACTCCATTGCTCACTTCTTCAAGCAATCTGTAAATTATAGCTCTTAAGATCTGTGAAATAAATTGAAAAAAAAACTGTTCAATTGAAAAAAAAAATCCTCAAAACACACATGTTTTTGGTTATCAAGGAAATAATCTGTACCTTTTACTTTTACTGAATATGACCTAGAAATCCTCCCAGGCCTCTGACACCTTTAAGCGTCATGGCCATCTGTTAGGGTGGACGTAAAGAGGGACGGAGGGAGCTACAGACCCATCACAGGGCGTCAGCCAAGTGAGCCAGCGCAGAGATTACAGAAATACCAGCGATAGAATGGGAGGGGTAATGGCCGTGGCAAGGGTGAGCAAAAGGTGGATGGGGGGGAGGGCGGGGATTGTAGACGGGGGGTGGGGGGGGGGGGGAGACGGGGTGAAAGCGAGCAAACGGCAGCGCCCGAGGCAATGGCTGTGGCTGGCAGCCGCTGGTACACCAGTCACCCCTGGAACACACACTCACACACTCAGAGCGCGGGTCCAGCGCTGCCCTTCTGGGCCGTGCGGCGGCAGAGGCTTTGGCACTGGACCCCCCGAGCTGGGCCCTTTTGCCACCGAGGAGAACCCGTGCCGCGTAGTGTGCCAGGGCCTGCTGAACTGGGCGAGGTGAGTCAGAACCTGTTAGCATGACTGGTGTCCCCAGTCTGACACACTGGCTTGTTTGACATGGCCATGTGCACATGAATGTTATACAAATGTGTGTATGAAAAAAAATGTGTGTGTGTGTGTGTGTGTGTGCGTGTGCGTGCATGCTCTTTTTCTCTTGTCCCTCCCAACCCTGCCAGCACTCCCTTTCCTCTCATCCAGATAAAATCCTTTCAGACACAAATTTCAATTATTCACCTCATCCAAATAATGCCATGTGACAAGAATTATCCCTACTGTAATAATCCACTTAACTGGGAAAGAGCAGCTCATCAAAAAGAGAAAAGGGGAAAGGGGCTGGAAGTGAGGGTGGTGGTGGTGGGACTTGTCAGCCGGTCTCGAATCAGGACCCATGTAACAAGAATTTCTTCCCTTTTTGAGGAGGCAGTCTTCGAGCGCACTGGGATGATGAAATTGAAGTAAATTGAAAGAAAGCCTGGGAGGATGCTCCCACAATCAATAAACCCAGGATTAAATTAGCCTTGGCATGAAGGGATGATGGGGGGAAGATGAAGAGTGAATGGTGGTGAATGACATTGAGACATGCAGGCTGAGTAACACAGCGCATCCCCGGACTGGATGCTGTGCCCAAACAAGGACGGTGAAAGTACCGGGATGTTTTCCACCCGCTCAGCAATAAAACACTCCATAAACGCTTCCTTACACCAGCAATTAAAAAAAAGAAGGTTTACTGTTGTTAAATACCCTTTGTCCACACTCACAGCTCCAACAACTTCTTCAGATTGTATGGGAGTCCCCCTGTAAAGGAGGCCTCTGCCTACTGAAACCTTTGTCCAGTTTTTTCAAGATTCTTTTGAACCAGCAGCGGAGGGAAATGAAAAAAAAAATGCTCTACCGTTACCGGCAAACCAAATCAAAATCTTCCCAAATACAGAACAACAAAGATGTGCCACGCATGATTAAAGCTACTGCTGCTGTTAAAATAGACCTTTCTCAATCTATTTTGCTGTCCAAAGACGGGGAACATTAAGTACACTCTCATTACGGCTCAGGGAAATCAGCGTGCTGCTAAAGTGACTGTCCACTAATTGGAAATCTTTTACACTCGCTGTCCCTGGGGAATGTGTAATATCATCTGATTAGCCAAATAAAAGTTACCAAAGCCTAAGGATAAAACAATGTTAATGTGTCTCTACGTGCTGCCAGTGGTCTCACAGGCAAGGAAACAATAATACTGAGGCAACTTATTAGTAATTACCTGCAGCGTTTGTTAGAATCTTATCAGAATCCTTTAGATTTTTTTTTTTGAGGTGGGGGTATGGATATGCAAGTAATACAACACATTATTTTCACTGAAGAAAAAATAAAAAAACAAGCCCAGCTTAAATTCCTCGTCGCCCATAAGGTCACATTCACAGTGGATGTGCAGTGAACTGGGAGTCCTTACTAGTGCTTCTCTGGGCCGAGCCGCTCCATCGTCTCCAGGTGGAAGGCCAGGCTGCACACACAGAAAAACACTTGTATTAGAGGGCCATCTACTGGACGACAGAGGCAAAACTCGAACTTGTACATTTTTAACGCCATACATGTGGAGGTCTTAATCAACGCCAGCCCTCAGTGAATTTCAGATCTAATCCTCGAAATGAGATTTAGTGAAAATCACATATCTAAATGAATAATGTCTTGTCCTTTGATTACATTTACAGTCAGACAAATCAAACGTGGATGCATGTGTGCACACATATTTGCAGATGCAATTATCTTTGTTAATTGTGATACCAGAACCATTTTCATTACTCTAGCTTTATTAGAACATTTCAAAATTAGAATCAGAAAACTTACGACTGCTTAAAGTGAAGACTTCCATATTTACTAGCAGGAAAAATGCCAACTTAGACCTTATTAGGAAGTCAAATATCAATTTCTTGGACAGGCACTGCCTATTTCTCTCTAATTAATTATTCTCTTATAATTCATTGGGTATTGGAGTTGATTCCAGGCTTGCCATCTGCAGTTGGAAGTTGTTTCTGTGAAAGGAGAACGGTTGGCCAAATGGGCTCACAATGAAAGTGGAGCTGGGGCGCATTACATGAACTGTAACATTTCGAGAAACTGAAGAACATCTTAAATGGACAAACACAGAAAGTCTTTGCTGTGAACAATCGCTTAAGTCTTTCATAATAGGGAGGAAAAAATACTTTTGGGCATCTGATCAGCAGAATACTGTTTTACCACACATTACGCTGCTGACTGCAACGTGAAACAACACAAACTTACATTCTCAACCAATTTTGCTGCTGTTCAAGTAATTCAAGGCTAGGGAAAAGATATCAGCTTGAATGTAGATTATGTCTCTGTCTTTTCATATTAAAATAAACCCTCTCAAAAGGAAAACAACTCACATTTCCTACAGTGAAAGCGGCAAGTTAAGTCCTTTGGATGAAAGGTTACAAATGAAATATTAATGATACTATCGATTAACTACAACACAAAATAATTCCATCAAGTGCCAGACTTTTGTCAATTATTTGCACTCTATGAATGTGCGGTATTAAAACAAAGCATTGATTCATGTTTGTTAGAGCATGGATTAGAACAGGAAGAAGTACTCCTTGTTTGTACCACAGTCGAAAAACGTATTTAAAAAAAAAACACCAAAACAGCTACATTAAGCATCAAATGATGGATGATAATAACAGTTTCATTACTTAAATCATTTCGGACTGGTTTGGGGTGGACAAAGAGAAAGAAAAGCTGCCAAATGCCTATTGCATTAGTGCACTTCCAAACTGCAAAACATTCAGAAAACGTATTGTATTGAGGCTGCGAGGTCACAACACATATCGTCAATATCTTTAAGACTTTTACTTGTAATAGGACTATCTCTGGTCTGTTAATTAGGACTGCAATCTACATTGAAGATGGCATCTGTATGTCATCTACACTAAAAAGCATGTGTGTGTGTCACACAGCTGGGATGCCACCCTCATTTAAAAAGTCCTCTCATATATTGTTATTATTGTTACATCTGATGTGGATTAAAGCACTTTATGTTATCAGAGGAGTTCATATCTGAACCACAGTTTGAAATACTGCTTGTCACTTGATTTAATCAAAGCTACGTTAGTCTCGTGGTTAAGTCAGCATACAGCATTCATTTTTCACGTTTCATTACGAATATCTTTGTTAAAAATGTGCTTGCTGAATGTAACACTGTAATTGTAGAGGCAATGGAAGAGCAGAGGAGGCAATAAGCAGACCCTGATGAGAAGTATGAGCCAACTGTTATTAACATTTACTGTCTTGGCTATTTGTGAGCCGTTTCAGTGAAGACTGTTGACATAAAACCCGAGTCCAAGCCGCCTGCCCTGTGGCTCTGTGACCTCTGCACTCCACATATCACCAGCTGCCCATGACAGACCAGGCTACATGGCCAAATGGGAAAGTTAGCAACGGTCAGCCAGTATAAATAGCTAGCCAGCAAGGCAAATAAGTTACGTTGAAGCACAGCGGAGATCTGTATGTTTTTGAGTCAACTTCGCAGCAAAAGCTTGTGTTAGAGGCAACTTTTGGAGCGTAACCTCGTTAGCATGCTACCTAGCAAACGTGCTACTATCCGCTAGCCGTGCAGTTCTGAAGAGTAACCGCTGTCTATGTGCAAAGTTATAAGCCCCTGAATATAAATGCCCTACAACGATCCAAAGTTTTATCTGCACATTAACATGTAAATGTCTTGGAGGCATAGAGAGACCTGGGTTGGTGGATCAGGTTGGTCGGTGGATGCCATCTTGCTATCCCCTGATAGCTCGAGTGAGACTCTCTCGATTGCTTTTCCTGAAACTCAAAATTTGTTATTTAGAATTCGTCCATGCTTTGTTTTAATTTTCCCCCCAATCAATATGATATTGTGTTTCCATTCTATATCTCTCGGTGCTCTCTTAAATGTTTTTCTTAAAGTCTATTTCTATCTCAATTACTTCATGTAGTGTAGTTTGCTCTCATTGGTAAATAAGTGCAACGAGCAGTTCTTTATGAACTTGCTTTTTATTTATTTATTTATTGGATTTTAGATTATTTGACTTAATTGCACTTTCTAGAACATAGAGTTTTGTTCAGCTTGTCTATCTTATATTGCAATTAAATAATTTTCATTGCACATATAGACATACATTTTTGAGTAAATTAATACTTTTTTTAATACACTGACTTAGTAAAAATAAACAATAATAGGAAACTCATCGTGGCTGGTGTAAGTAAAAAAGTTCTGAAAGTTTCTTTAATTAGCTGTAATGACTATAAGAATCTACAGAAAGGTATCTGCCGGTTTCACGTTGGTATTGCTTAAAACTACATATCCCAGACTTCATAGGGCCACGGGATGGTTCCGGGTTCGGAGAGAGATACTAGTCGATGATAGTTTATTGAGTGGCGGTTTGTTAATGTTGAAGTAAAGGGGAATTGAACACTAAGCTTCCTGCCTACAATGACAGATTTTAAAGCGTGTAAAGTTTGCAACTTCACACGCGAAAAATCTTACGGACTGGTTGTTCCGTCTATAACAGAGCTCAAGATAAAGGGTAAGTTAACATGGTTTCAACTTCTAAACGTGTCTGAGGACCTTCATCTTTGTATGGCTTCATTTGGCTGTCAAATTGTGTTTTAAAATGTGTACCAATCCCATGTAGTTCTTGTTACTTAGTGTTGGCATTTTATTTTGCATTTCTGAGTCAAATAAATCTTTAATATTCAGTCATGATCAGAACAGTTGATCCACACTGACAGCTGAGACATAGTGATGATACCACTTGATTTAAGTTTATCAATCTGTCTTGATCAAGACTACATTATGTGAAGCAGTAATTCCTTTTTCATCGTGCCTAAACTTGCAGGAGCTAAACATTAAAAGTCATTCATCACTTCCTGCTCATTCCTTGAATGCTAGTCAGCAGGCGTTGCCCAGATCATTGGATTAAAGGTGTTTGTAGGGCTTGTATTTTATACTATGAGCAAATTAACCTAAAATGTTGTGCTAATGTTTTTTAAAATCACAAACAAGATATATTTGAGCCTTTGTAAGATACTTTTGTAACAGTTAATGACTCAGAAGACCAAATTGTTGTCATTTGAAGTTTGACACTATTAAAAAAGAAAACCTGCGTCATAAACAATACTACCACTACATTGCTGCTATTAACTAGTGCATCACGAACAACCAGAAAACCTAAGTGGGTTCAGACAACTCGGAAACACCATGAAGCTTGCATCTTTGTTAAGGGCGAGCCTGCAGGCTCTTTTCTGGCAGGCGCTGAAGTTGTTTTCTCTGGTAAAGATGATTAGCTTTTATGAACAAGAGGTAATACCTACATGGATTGAATCTGTACTGAAGTATTACATTAGCTGAATATCCAGTTAGTCTATGAGTAAGCACTAGAGCTTAATAAAGGATATTTACAAGATCTGTAAAACTGATGATTTTTCTGCCTTTTCTACAGGGTGCGAGGTCCTTGAGATCAGCCCCACTGACTCAGTCATGGTGGTCCTGGAGAACGATGGGACAATAGTGGAAGATCAAGCCTACTTTTTGTGTCTACCCACAAACACAAAGTTCATGCTTCTGCACGACAAAGAGACCTGGGCTCCCGCTAAAAAGAGTAAGCAGGATCAAATGTTTAAAGTTTGGACAGTTTGATGTCCATGCATCAACCAAATGGTCATCCTTGTGTTTGGTTATCCGCTTCATTCTCACTGTAGTTGATGGTGGCACGGCTTGGATGGCGAGAGACTCTTTGGTGCTGGACACTGATACTGTGGACAGCACGGTGGCGCCCTGGTGGGGTCTGGCTCAGCAGCTGAAGCAGGACTTGACAAGCATCATTCTTATGTCTGAGGCAGACCTACAGGTACCAACCTGACTGCTCTTTCAGCACAGCTTCCTCACAGGCATATGGCAGAGTACAGTTATGGATGGAGGGGCATTTAAAAAAAGACACTCTCAACTCTGTTGTCTCCCTACATATTACTCCTGTTTATCACTTCAGAGACATCATGCATCATGACACAGATGTATTTTTCCTTTTCTTTTTACTAGTTTTCAAAAACAGTTTTCACCCACAGTAATATGTTACTTCTTTGGGAATAAGCTGTGTCCCCTGCTGTTTCAGAGTTTGGTGGATGTTCCGTGCTCTGAGCTAGCCTCTGCTCTGGGCTTCCACGAGAAAAAGGCACAGGACCTCCAAGAGACTCTGCAGAAGGTTTTGGATCGAAGGGAAGAAGAGAGGCAGTCGAAGGAACTACTTCAGCTGTACCTCAAAGCTGTGGAGAATGAGGACAGACAGCAGGAGCCCAGTCGGGCAGGTAGGGCTGTGTCTGTATGTGGAGGTTTTCATTTGTACTGCTCACAAATCATTCTAAATAACTACCTGCGGCATGCCTGCAGTACCTGATAAACGAGTTGTTCAGTTTGTACTTTTGTTGGAAACTGTGATATGTTTCTACATCTTCCCTACAGGGTCATTTTTGTAGGTAATTTTTCTTTCATTTGGTAATAAAGCCCTCTGGAGAAAGGCTTTTTCTATTCTTTGAGACATTGAATTTACAGCCTCTGCAAATCTGTAGCAGCATAATCAAGCCTGACATCAGTGTGTAAAACAGAAACCCTGGGTCTATAACGATTCCTTTGCCGTAAGTCGGTTTTCCCTTCATCTCCTAAAAACAGCAATGAGGATAAGTACATACTTAACAAAACCTTTAGGTTATTGTAAGATTTTATAGTTCACAAGCAGGTAATTCTCATATTTAATTCTTTTTTGATGAATCTGTGATCAGACCCTTCTCTGCTGGCTCGTATTTGTTTGCTCAGAGGGTACAACACTTTCACCTTTTCGTCACTAGATGGAGTTCTTGTTACTGCCAAAGCGTCCCACCTAACGCAGCAAATTTACCAATCAACCCTGTTTTAAGGCAAATGTTCCTCAGTGAAAACCTTTTTTTTCAATATGTCAGGTGCTGGGGATGTAGACTATCCAGATGGAATGGAGGTGGACCCAACATCTGGATTCATGTCCAGGACACTGATGGTCCTAAAAGGGAAAACAAGCCCAGAAACCAGACTTTCCACCGAGGATCTGCAGGTATTTTACTCAGTCAGTTTAAAAGTCAGTGGAAATACAGATATAATCTTATCATTGTACTTGATACAACTGTAAATGCTCTAAAGAATCCAGCCTGTGTTTGACACAACTGAACGACAGATTAAGGGACTTGAATAGCCAAGTTGCTTCTGGTATTTCAGCCTTACAACATGTCATCATCTTCATACATCACTCCTTATGATGCAAGGCTTGTATTTAGTATTCACCTTGTTCACACCTGACACAGACGCTCATCTTTGTTAATATGATCCAAAGTGTTCAGCTGTAGCTTCATGTGACTTCACACCTCTGGCATTAGCCTGTGTCAACAAATGCATTTCAAGTGACCACTTGTGATTAGATCACACTCCCCCGCTCTGTGTTCCGTTTGACCTGGCATCATAGGTAATGTTACAGTTTTTGCATGGCCCGGGTTTGCAAACTTACTTTCAGCTACCGCTCTTTACCACAACCTACCTGTTACAAGCAATTAAGAGGAAGGCAAATCCGCACCCCACCCACACTCCTGTACATATAGGTCACTTAATCCCTTGTGTGATGGAATCATTGGTGGCACTTTAAATTGTTCCCTTTTAAACAGACTCGGTTCAGTCACGCCTGTAGTTTGAGCCATCCACTGGTGGTTGAGTTTTAACAGTTTCAGTTCAAACAACAACAACGCACATGTTCACAACACCGGCGTGTGGAATAAAGCTTGCTCCTATGAATCCTGCAGACGGTGGTGACCAGAGGGGCGGAGGCTATGCAGGAAGTGCTCGGCTGGGACGCGGCAAAGACGACGGAGCTGCTGCGGGCCTGTGAGGCCGAGCTGTCCACACGTCTCCAGCAGATTCAGGCCATGCGATCCATTAGCAGCACTCAGACGGACAGCAGCGGGCAGCCCAGCACGACGGGCACACAGGAGGGGGCACAAGCACCAGCTCAAGGCAGCACCTAGGACCAGACCCTACCTGAGCAGAGACTGATAAGGGTTCACACTGCCTGCCTCAGGGTCCGCAGAATGGGGTCGACTATGTGTTACTGTTTATGTCGACACGAAATGGAATATATGAATGTTAAGGATGTTGACATTTGCATCACTTTGTAAAACTTGCGAAGCGATTGAATGCTTAATGCCTGGAGACGAAGGAGGGCGATCCACCAAAGACACGATGACCTAAGCCACTATGCCAACAAGCTTTTTTATATTTGACCAGTTCCACGTTGTGAAAATAACTTCCATCTCATGGATTATTTTGAAACTCTCAGACTAGTTAGTTTAGTTTGGTAATAAACTTAAAATGGGGAAACGGCTAGCTTTTTTTTCTCCAGAGAGGACAAAATCTGCCACTCAAAACTCCCCAAATTCACAAATTAACACCCTGAATCGTTCTGTATTCCTGCCAAACAGTCCAACGGTGCTCTGCACTGGAAGGTTTATACAGGCTGTGTGCCTCATGACTTGTTACTTAATACCTTATTAGACAACTGTTTTTGTATTTGAATAAATTGATGATGCCATATTAATTAATGAGCTTTTGGGGTCCTTATTTCCCAGTCTTTTCTGCAAGCTTGACTCTCTGCATTTAGACTCAAATTTCATTGTCAGATAAAAAATTAAAAGATCCAATCGCAATGTAAACAAAAAGAGAAATGGATGTTGTTTCTCAACATGTGGAGCAACATATTCAATGATTAATTGAACCTTTATATTTCAAATCTGTTTTCCAGTAGTGATGGTAGAAAGATAGAATTGATGGATGATTGGGGGTTGGAGATTATCTCGGTGGGCAATTTAGAATCATCAATTACCCTAATAGTATTGTTTTTGGACTATGGGAGGAAGCTAGAATACCCAGTGAGAACCCAAGCACACACAAAAAGTAAATATGCAAACATCACCCAGTCCACAATGGAGTCGAACCAGAAACCCTCTTTCAGGAAAGGCCTTTTGAGTGTAAAAGCTCAATTAAGTTAACATGAGAATAAATCATACTTTTATAAATGTAATGACACAGGGCCTAGGGGTGTTTTTTGGGGAGTTTGAATTAAAAATCTGACAAGCAGGTTCATAATTTCCTATCTTGCCTCCCATGTTATTTGTGTATTTTCTTTCATGGTAAACTTTGTAAGCTAAACAGCATTAAAAAGCTTTTCTTGGTAAACGCCAAAAAGGACATTTTCCAGCATGCCGTCCAAATGATGGGACTCTTCTCTCTTTAAGGCTGTCTCATTCGGCTGTGGAAGTTATGTATCAGTCTTGTGGCTGTGTGATGTAAGGAGGTGTGGGGAACGTGTGCTGGTCCGTGTGACTCATGCTCAAGATAGCATTTCTCATGCCTGTCATCTCCTCTGTCTCTTCAACAATGAACGCAAATTTTCTGTGCTGTGACGTTATTAAAGTCTCGCATTTCTGCGGTCTCACCATTTTGTTAACTCATTTTAGACGCGTCAGTGGGAGGGGGTAAGCAACTTAAAATACGTGATTTGTGAACAATTTGATTTAAGAGTTAGGTTGTGGAGGATTTTTTTATTTGATTTATTTTTTGATAGACTGATGCTTCTCTTTGTAGAGAGTGCTAAATGTCCCTCGAATTTGTTTCTACACCTGTTTTGCTGTGCTCACGCATGAGTGGAACAGTAATGGGCATATGAGCTCTAAGCCTATTGGCAACGTGCTGGTGCTAGGTATTTTCCAACAGCTGGTTAATGGGTTTCATGGTGTGCGTAATTCCTGTGGAATTGGCTCCAACTAGGCTTAACAGTTTGGTGTGAGTGTGATACAGTGCAAGAGTTGTCAATTGTGCTCCGCCGTCTATATGAAGTAGAGCATTACACAACAGTGCACAGGTAAGAAGTCCAGGTTTGTTCAGTAAGCACTCAGGTGCCCTGAGGACTGCTGGGGCATTTTAAGATGAAAACAAACCATATCCCATGTGGTGGGATGATTTCCACCTAAGACCTTCCGATTCTGCTGGTCTGCAAATGTCAGGGTGACACATGGGTCAGTACGTAACTTGTATTGTGTATCGACAGTCAAACTTCCAGGTGTATGGCATTAAAAGCAGTTCACCCAAAGTTAACACACTACGGCTTAAAAAGTCAGAAGTTTACAGACGAGTCACAATGGCTTCATTCTGTGGAAACTCAAGACAAATACTTCTTTTCACGCAGTCCAGTGTTCCTCCCTCTAATGACTTGGGATTGCTGTGAACAAATTGCATGTATTAAGAAGGTTACATTTGTTTGTTTCTATCTCCAAAAACATAAATCTTAAGCAAACAAAGCAGCAGAATATCAGAAATATTGTCAAATATTGCTTTATTTGCACCAAGGACAAACATTCAAGAAAATCAGACAAATTCTAATTTAAAGCGAGAGCCTTGGCTTTGATGCTGGTGTACTTGATCTTCCATCCCTTGTTTTTCCCAGTGGAGTCAGATCTGAATGCGATGTGCACTTCATAACTCCCTGTGTCGATGCGGCCAGGTGGTGTTGGCCCGCAAAAGGGTCCGTACTCTTGTCCTGCTGTTGAGATCTTAGAAAAGCAGGCATCAAATAAGATTCACGACTGATGTCAGGACAAACATGAATATACAAGAAACCCCATGATCGTATGTCACCCAAGCTGGACGTGTCACTGACAGACTTCTACTAGGCATGTAGAGGAATACATTGCTTATTCATTTTCTTGTGAGTTAGATGCTGGCAAGGGGTTTAATACTGACCTTCAACATATCATACGGACAGGGTACGTCTTGGTGTCCCTCTATGTCAAAGGGTTCCGGGAAGTCTAGGATTATTCTGGAGCCCTCTGGTAGCCGGATAGTGTGGTCACACTGGCTCATGGGTGGGTAAGGGCTTGGGTAGTTTGGACTGGTCAGAACCCCAGATGGAGACGATAACACCTGCCTTTGGCAGGGCACTGTAAAGAAGGCCCAGAAATTAAATCATCCATGGTAAATGATTTCATTATTTTGTCTGGATTTCAGTGTTTAACCCCTTTGCTTATGATTGTAGCAGCAGTTTATCTGTGTATGTTGACTGCATCTTATATTTGTGTTTGATCTGCTGAAGATGTTAATTTGGAACGAATGTTGCTGTAAGTTAATTTTTTTATTGGAATATGGGCCATTGGAGGGTTTAAACACCAATAAGAAAATGGGAAAGTACAGAACCAGCACACGCCTGGATGAGCATGTTTTCAAAATGTTTGTTCTTCTTTTTTGGCTTGCAGTTGATAAATAAACCAAATAAAACTAATGCATAAAAAGTACTGGCCCTGAGAATATTTTTTTATCAAAGAAATGAAAATATTTCGCATTGCCTGAAAAAAGAAATCATGGGGTTCATTTAACTTTGTCATTTCTTTCCTTTTAGCATGCAGATGTTAGGGACTAAAACAAATGAGCATTGCATGGAGGCAGCGTCGCTGTAATTTAGATGATTAGTTAAATCTGTGGGCAGATAATCATTTTTTGTCTATTCACTGTATGATTTGTTTTGCCACCATTTTTCCTCTGGCAAAGTATAATAATTTAAGGCACATCAGCCGGTAATTGTGATTAATTACCTAGTGTCAGTGTGCTATTAGTGCTGCACACAGGTATCAATTTTTAATGCCATTACGAAGTCGCTTCTCCCAGAGGAATCGACAGTGATTAACCTCGCCACACACCAGCTGGAAGAGATCAACAACTTCATACGTCAAAAAAATCTTTTTTGGTATTAAATTAGTCAGCAGAGGTCAGCTATGGTAGAAGAAAAAAAATAAATCCAATATGTAACACTATAAACTTAAACTAAATATCTTATCAAATATATCATGACCACACGAAGCTGATGTGACACAATGTGGGCATTAGAATGCCGGTGTAAATGCGTGTTCACAAACTTCTCAAAGAGTAGTCTGTACACCGTTCTGAAAATGGCCTTTTTTTGGTCAAATTTGCTCTCGAGGAGGCTCTGAGCTGGGGTTTTACTTGGCCAGATAAACATACTCTATTTACAGAAATCAATTCACAATCAAACTGCATGCCAACCTCTGCACAACTTATGTTATCTCTGATTGCTCCCAAATGAACATGCCTCTTGAGCTGCAGCTTGTATGGCTCTTACCTGTGCAGGATCTTTTGTTGTCATGGAGAAGGTATCCTTGTCTGCACGTGCAGTAATAGCCTCCAATGTAATTGTGGCAAAAATGATCACACATTTTCTCCCCATCAACCTTGGACATACACTCATTGATGTCTGAGAGACACAGAGAGGGTAGAGATTGAGTCACTGCACATTTGGAAAGTACTTTTCTTCCATGAGCACATTTCAAATATGAAACATAACATTGTCTTTATTTTAATTTTTTTTAAACTATCAGGAATCTTATGGGAGAAATTAATGGATCACATGCATCACAAACGTCTGTTAGTAATTTAGTTTGTATCAACTCAAGCTCATACCAAAATCATATTTAAAAAAAAGAAAACAGTGGAAGACTCCAAAAAGATGCAAAGAGTGCCAGTAAATAACATTGTCGGAGATTTTAGATAAACATATTGAGTTTATAAAGGTAACAGTAGTTTATTTGGTATTTAGGTGATTGTTGGCAACATTTAAAACATGAAATGAAGTTTGCTTCTAACAAATGTTTTCTTGGTAATCAGACACATGTCCAAGATTCCATTTATCATGAAAAGGTAAGTTGAGTAGTTAATTTAATGTCACGCCTTGCTTTAAAAGAGTCGCCGTTGTTACTAATAACAAACAAACAAAAGGCCATCCACAAAAAAAACAAACACATCCAGGAGCCTCATTTATTTAATTATTTTCAACCGGTGCATTATGATTATCATTTCATATCAGCAAAAATTGATTATGTTCACTCTCTGGAGACAGACGCAGCCCCATTCCACACCTTTTCTAATGCACAATATCGAAATGCCCTTCATTACGGCCGGTGCTGGGGTGCTCTCTCCTGAGCTGCTTCTTCAACTTAATGGTGCAGCAGAAGGAGAAAAGGAGGACGAGAATGAACTGCTACGTCAAATGTAACATAAACTGTTCTTGCACAGTCCTCAAACAACTCTGTGTTACTCAGCAATCGTTCCGAATATGTTTGTGTGTTGGCAGAAATTTCTATTGGCAAAAATAAGGTTTCTCCCAATATACTGCTGTTATACTTTGACAACAATACATCACTTCTCTTGTAATTAAATAAAACGGCTATCCTCTCTGCAGGGGCCACACCACTCCCTACTTAGTGTAATTAGACATGCCAAAAATACACATGCCCACTGGCAACACATGTCCCTATTTTGCATCACCTTCTGAGGTGTAAAATGCTTGGAAGCCGGTGAATCGGCCCTCGTTAGAGTAGTCACTCCTAAAGACCACTGACATGAGGTTCCCAGCTGACAGGATGACGGTGTTCCTGGGGGTGCTTTCGTGGTTCTTTTCTTCCTCACCGCAGAACCGTAAAGTTTCGTTTCCCTCTGCCAAAACCTGGTTTGACAAGGTCAGGGGCCAGTCAGAAGGCTTTCCAGTGCATATCGGCATTTTTCCCCCTGCGTTTACCTGAATGTAGTCATATTCACATTGGTTTGAGGGCTCCATGCTGAAGTGGGTGAAGTAAAGTTTAATCCGCTGGCCCTGTGGTACGGTGATGTTCCACACTATGTGCTTGTTGTCAGGGTACGGATCGGGGAAGTCAGGGGAGGTAAAGTTGCCAAATAACCCTGTCATTTCTACACTCAGTGAGACATGGAGGGTGGAAAACAGGACAAATACACAAAAGCCACTGAGAGAATGGGTTGAATGGAAGCAGTTTGATCTATTACTTTTCCAAAAATAAAAAGCCGATACTCACATGGTCATGCTTTTTGGACAGTCCTCAGCCATTGCCTGTTTTTGAATGGTTCCCTTTGCCTGACAGGAGGGTAAATGAACCCGGCTGCCGTGGTTGGCTCACATTTAGGTAAACAAAACAGGCACATGATCGATGTGTAATCATTCCCCACCTTTGTCACAGAAATCTATATAACTGACAAACTGTGGGTCACAACAGTTGTGTTATTACTACTGCTCTAATGCTCTTTTTTCATCTAATACATTTTTCCCTCCTCAGTTTTTACAGTCTAAAAGTTATCAGGATATGGAAATCAACCATCACTTTTGTCATACTCCAGTACCTTGTGAATCTCAGGTCGACAGTGATGTTGATTAGACAAGACTCATGTCGCTAACTAATTATGTCAGATCGTGCTCATGTGAAGGCCAAGCTGTGAGGCTGTGAAACAAAAGCCACGAGAGAGATAAATACACTGTACCCACATCCGCCACTCTCTCTGTTTTTTGCATTTAATTACTAAAATGGGACAGAAAACAATCAATATTGCATCAACAACTGTTTCCCAGTAAATGAATCCCAAACATACTTTTTCTTTTCATTTCTGTCTGTCAGCCATTGCACTTTGCCAAATGCTTTAGGTTCAGGCTTTATTGTAAAAGCTCCTACGATTGGGGAATTGCAATGCATTCGCACTATCTGTTTTGATGGATTATGGATATTGATGTCAGATGCGACTGGGGCCTTTCAACTAGCAGCAGTTGTTTGATAAGTAGCTTGTAATAACCAAACCCATGTTTTCCCTAACACTACAGCACTAATGGCTAGCATTTGACGTGAATAACAATAATTATCCACATTAACATCAATGCTAATTTCCATTTTCAAAGGACCTTTTGATGGTACTCTTTCTCGGCCATAACCTTTTAGTTCCCCTGATTGTCAGGTGGGGAGGTGTTGAGACAGACTGCAGTCTTTACTGAAAGCAGATGTTCTCCGCTCGGACGTCATTCAGCTGCCACTCAAGCTTTTATGATCCAGTATGATGCATCAACAGAAATGATGCCCCCGGACTCAAAGCAGAGTAATTCTGGGGGTCTAACTTCATAAATGAGAAGTAATCATTGTTGTGGGATCCATGCCCTTTGCAACAACTGGATCTAGCTGCTTTCATTTGTGGACCCATAGAGTAGACATGAAAGAATTGCACCATTAATCTGTAACTGGCAGACTTTCATTGGGTGAATTTTTTCCTCTGTTAGAAAATTAAAAATGTTCAAAGACCTGCTCAGTAGTTTGATGCTCACTCAGTTTTAGCTATGGTAAAAAATCATTCAACAGGAATTGAAAGATTAGAGTCCAAATTTAATCAAATCATGACGTGAAAGAGAAGATGATAATTTGGGAAGAAAATATCATACCACAGAGGCCTACACAGAGAAGGCAGGAACTATTCTAAACAACAGCATATAAATGAATGGAGAATGAAAAATACGAGGACAGATGTTCAGTTCTTCATGGGGGGTCCCCCGGGAAACTGTGCCTACAGCAGTGTCCAAAGGATGGTTGGGGGCTCATCAGAAAGCAATGTTCTCCTCTTAGAAGTAAAACAAGTTTCTGACAACATAGTGTAATGAGGTGACTATAATCTGTTAGGTCATTAAAGAAAATGTACATATTAAAATCTGTTATGGATCTCACAGGAAGCCATTTAAACATACTAAAAATGTATCTAAAATCTCTCTGAAGCCGCCTCTATTTGTGGTGTGAGATGCAACATGGTGGTCTAGCATGACAAGTATCAACATGAATCCACTGCCAAAGGACCAATTAACACATTCACCACAAGTAATAACATCAATTCCCAACTTAACATCCCATTTTTGGAGAGGAGGGTCACTAAGTTATATGCAAATGTCTGCTTTTCTTTTTATGGTTAATTAAAATTGAATTTTTAACACGATGCCTTGACACCAGACCATCATCCACATGGGATGAAATGGCTTTGAAACCAAGCTTATATTGTACATGTGCGTCATGAAAAATGCTAATATTCAGCCTTGTCCTAGTGCATGCACCCTGGATGACTTATGAACACACACACACACACACACACACACACACACACACACACACACACACAGCCGAGTGCTTACTAGAAAACGTGAAGAGACACAGGGAGCAGGCTGTTTTGATTTCAGCATGATCAAACCCTAAAAGTCCATGTGCGCAACACAGATACTGCCCTCACAGCGCTGCTCCACCTGCTTGCTGTGCCGTGCAGTAATGAAGTGCTTCCTCATAGGAAGCCAGTCAGCCAGTCATTAAACAAGGAATAGTCCAGTCCAGATCAGTTGAAACTGACAAAAGGAGAGTGACTGTTTGTGTCTGAGAGTCAACAAAAGGGAGCCGTGGCGACATGGTAAGAAATGCTATGTCTGATGACGGAAAAAGGAAAATAGTGTTTTTCCCTTTTTGAATAATTTGCACCTCTCGGCTGGTCCCTCAGTGACCCCGGCAAGCTACCATAACATTTTTTTTTTCTGAGCTACACTATCTTAGACCATATTGTTTTAATAGATGCAGCTCTATGCCAGCGCAGTTTGTGAGTGGATTTACCCTCATTCTGCCGTCTTCGTCCTTTCTCTTTTCCATCGGCGGCAATCACAGCAGTCTCCACCACCCACAGGCTGTAAACTGTAATTAAGGACTTGAATAAGTAGGGATGTGTCAGTTGAGCCGAACACCCATGAACAATGTATACTTAATCTCCTGTAATTTTCTCGTCGACTGCAGTTATGCAGTTTGCTCTACCACAGCACATTACCTGCTGCAAACTGGTGACAGTTTAAGGCAGACCAGGCCGATAATGTCAAAGTATTACCCAATCAGTGATTTTTGATTTTGGAAAAAGGTTTACAACTTCGGAAGATGAGACGGAACATGCTTACGATAAGAATAAGCAAAAAAAAGATAATAACCCATCTGTTTTCTGTGTTATTGCTTCTTGCAGCTACATCGTCTTGCTCTGTTTTGATTTAGGCTTCAGGCCAAGTATTCAGGAGCTACAGAAACAGAATTAAATGGATGTTGTGAATCAGTATTTACTTTTTCTTTTGTTCTGAAACATGGCAGCTTAATTTGAATGTGTTTATTACTGTTGCCATTGTTCCTGCTTATTGTGCGTGGGCATTAAGAAGCCAATAGAGGACTTTAAATGAAAACCCACCCGGAAATATCTCACGGGCATTTTTTTTTTTGTTGCAAAAGACTGCATTCAGTTTTCTGCCTTTTTTCAACACCTCAACAATGTGAACTAGTCCAGGAAGAAATAAACGTAAGAGTGTGAGTTCACCTGCATGAATGCTGAGAGCAAAAACATGAAGGGTATGTTCAGTTTTCAGCAAAACAAATGAAACCTGTGATCCAACATAGTGGTGATTCTTCCGTTGATCGTAGTTTACATATAAAAACTGACTTAAAAAAAAAAAAAAAGAAAAAAGCCACCACATGGGCAGATTTATTTTAACTGTATTGCGCATGTTGGAGTGATCATACCATCTTGTTGAGCTGCTTAGTGTCATCATTAAAAATCTAAAACCTATACCAACAGTAAATCATTCTTGTGACTGAGTTTTGATTCAACTGCAGCTGTAAATGTATTAATGTTATTAATGAATACGAAGGCAAAGAGGGGACACAAAGACTTAAATACAGAAGTTATCAGCATTTTTAAAAATCCATCAAGTCTATTGAAAGTGGTTGTAAGCCTCTCCGTCTCCAGAGCTAAACATACATTTTCTGTGTGTAATCTATTTTTCACCAACCTTCACAGCATCCCCAGATGCTAATCAACAACAACGTCTCCTGATGAATTGATGTTGAGCCTTTTGTGCTGAAACTCATTCCTGACGTCAGGCCCATTACTCTTTCAATTTGGCCTGGCACGGCTCTTTTTCACATATAACAAATATGGTCATTTCCTCGCTAATTCAAACAGGCTCCAGCTTTAGAAATCCAGCAAACTGCCATAAGGCAGTAAAACAGTTAGTGACGCTGGTGTGAGAAAGCAATGATGAGAAATGGCACACAGGTGCTGCTCTCGCCCCTGAATTCCTTCCTTCATTATGTGTGCTCAGTGCCACCGTGCTTTTTTGCCGTTCATTAAATTTCAAGCAGGTTCTTCTTTCGTATCATTCCTGCTGAATTACAATTTAACAGCAAGAAAGGATTAATGTAAAGAAAATAAAGAGCGTAAAAACGTCATAAAAGTGCACAAAGGCCATCATTAAAAACCCTAATATTGATAATAATGAGAGGTTATAACTTGCATAATAGATTAAACGTTTTTCAGGTCTGTTAGGTTTGAGAAAAATGACAGCACACCTGATCATTATGTATGGATTTTCGATTAGAATAATGTCATGACTCATGTAGTCTGCATCAAGAACTTCCCAAACCATTAATAACCGAAAACCATAAGTGTCACCCCTAATGCTTTGGTGACATTTTGCTTCTCAGTGACTCAAATGGCTTCTTTTTGTCTCCATTGTATTGTAACAAAAACTATTTGGCATGAGGGAATTTCACGTTGTTAGAGCAAGAGCAAACCCTTGTATTTTTGCACAGTTAAAAGAACTCCCACAAGAGTCTAATTGTCCTGAAAAAAAAAGCTGCTGTACAGATTGGGAGAAAATAACATTACTTGAGATCCTTATCTGCTGCTGTGGCAACAAATCTATTACAGGAGCAGAGGCTGAGCCTCGCGAGGGTAGTTCTGGTGGCTAATCATGAGAATGTCATCCTTCTGATTGCAGACCTACAGTACATTGCATCGTTTAAACAAGACACTTATAATCTTGTGATGGTTTCTTTCCTGTAAGAGGCAGCAGTCTTCTATCAACATTTACAGCTCCTGGTCATATCACCCAGTACAATCGAAAACTGTGACGTTAACTTCAAACATCTTCTTTTGACTCAAGTACACTACAATATAGCAATTACATACAAACCTATAAGACACTAAAACACATGAACGCTTTGATTGTTTTTTCTTGTTGAAGCTCAAGCTGTATGGTGATTACTATAGTGCAACGGCTGAATAACAATTCAGTTCAATAACCAATAGATTCTTCTAACTTTGCTGGGTTGCCCAGACTGAAACCTAGAGAACCCCACTGGCAGTGACTTATTTTTCTAAGGCCGTCACTAATCTGGATTCAGGTCATTTAGCCGTTCTCAATCCTGTATAGACTGTCTCTAAACTGCCAACATCAGGACTTAGGAGCAGTGCTGAGCGAGCTCCAACCGTGAACACCTCAAGCAATATTTCTAACAAATCTTTGTGAGTCAGTGCAAAGGCGCACTTACGTCAGGAGTTTATGGCTGTTATTATCTATTGCTTTATTAGTAGCACCAGGCAAATTCAACAGTGAACTAATCCAATCCAGGACTGTTCAGCTTTCATGTGCAGCTCTGATAAGTTTTTCAATAATATATTACATTACTTTGTATGTTTAAATTTCAGTCAGATGTAAATGTACCCCAAGAGTTTTTACGTCAATCTACCATCAAGCATACTTTGAGAGTCTGCAAGCTTCTGTTTTGTTCTGTTTTTCTGGTGTACAATTCCCTGTTTTGTTTTTAGCCACTTAAGCATGTAGGGTTGGCACTGAGTCTATCGAAAAAGGCGCTCACTTTCACTTGCTATTCAGCACAGTGAATGACAGTGATGCTGATCGTCTGCCGTCTGCTGTCTTCACATCTTTTAAAAAAAACAGCACTTGAGAGTAACATGCTTGTGTGGAGTGAAATACTGAGGAAAACACATAATCATCCGTTAGAGAAACCAGATCCAAAAGCCCGCTTTCAGAAGCTTTCTGTGTCCGAAAGTGTTATTCTGTGCTGGTTCCCCTGTTGTGATGTCAGTTTGTCCCATCAGTTTGGAGCATAAAAGCCACCAAACCTCCCCTGGTCCTTAGTTGTAATATTCCCCTTCATCCATTAAGATATAATTATCTGGATTACGAATAATAAATATAAACCCGCTGATTATAAGAATGTTATTAATGCCTTGTGGCATTAACACGGAGTAACTTTGTTAAGCTGTATCTGCATCTTAAAAACCTCTGGTGTGAAGCTGAAGTTGTTTTGTAATTTAATTTGACCAGAAATCTTTACCATGCACACATATACTAATGTAAATTATTTTCAGTAATGAGGATGCTGACTTGCAGTTTGCATTTCTTGAACTTAAATGTCATAGTCAACTAAAAGCCTCGCAACTCTGTGTTCTACATTCCCATAACATGCCTGCCAAGCTTTCCAAAGTGGTGGCATCCAGAATGAAAAGGGTCACTACAGTGCCCAGCATGCTGCTCTCCTTTCTCAAGCTGGTGACAGCTCATTTTCTGAGCCACGGCTTCAGCACAGAAAGAGCAGAGAGCCCTGTAATGATCAGCTTTTAGCGCGCGCACTCAGTGCCTGAATAAGCAGGCATCATTAGGCTCTGCTGGGAAAAACAATCTCCTCATTTCCATTGGTGTGCTCCCAAACAGGGAAACACGCTGAGAGAAATATATCAGACACACTTAAGATTGTGTGTTGTAATGCTTCGCTCAGTTGTTCTCAGAAAAACACAACTTTTTCCTGATGATGTCCTTGGGGAGTACGATTTATTTTTTATATTTATTCGTACATTTATCGGGCTACACCTACACATATTAATTACCGTTTTGATTCAAGAGGGAGAAGCAGTGAATAATCCACAGTGTGAACTCAAAGACCTTTACACGCGAAATTCTCCTTCAAAAAGCCACAATTTAGCAGGGCATTGCAAGTATGGGGCCAATACACAAAAACTGCACAATTACTCCTACTGGGCATATCATATCCCTACAACACAATTCCTTTCAAACTGTTATTTATGTCACTTTTGAGTGCCTGAGCTAGTCAACCATACTATATTTGTTCAGTGCTACACACAACTTAAATCTAAAATGTCAAAACTAAACAAACTGAGCCTGGCTGGCGGGGAAAAGGCCCCTCTGGGCGCTGTGCCCAGTCACAAGGTTAATTAAATACAAGTAAACACAGTGGGACTGTTCAGAATTTCTGTCTAATTTGTCTAAACTAAACATGTTCCTCCTTTGTGCAATGTGACATGTAGAATTAATGTGATTTGGTGGTTTTGGCTTCCCAATTTACTCCGGTGTACACAAAATACATTTGAACGTACAAAGTCCCTTATTTAATAAAAAAGCTGTTAATGAGAATAAGACATCTCATTTCCAAAGATCATTCCTGTTCCTTTTATGTAAATACATTGATATTAGCATATGAGAACTCTTGTGGATCGTGTTGGTTGTACGCTGGCAGGCAAAAGCACAGCCTCCCTGCCAACAGGGAATTTCTGCATTACCTGCCTGTTCACACCTTCCCCCAAAAACATTCAGTTTAGCCACGGGTGTTAATTTGGCTTGTCTTAACTGATAGAGACCAGGTTAGGGGATCATTTGATGTTAACCGTTTTTAAATGTGCAACCGCGGAGAACGAAAATTTGTTCAGACACACCTGGTCGAATTAAAAGGAAACAGCTACGCCGCAGCTGTCAGGATGGATCACACTGCTGCGTTCTGAGGGTAATAGCTTCTGAAAAATGGAGATTTCAACACACTCCCATGGATTATAGATTAAAGAGTCACTTACAGGAAAGGAAACTTCCTTTTGATGGAATCAACATGCCAAACAGCATGCCTTTCAAAGATAATTTATCATTTACCGGTACTTGGATGTTTGGTTCATGTGTGCAGTTTTGTCTATTTTGGAAAGGAGGCTGAGCCAAGAAATAAAGTGGATATTCTGACACTGTCAATTTTAATGGAAGCCTTTCATATCTTCAACCATGTTCTTTCTAATGACTAAGCTAAAACATGTTATTTGCCATAATCTTAATCTATATCTCATCTTGTTTTATATCTCTAAACGTGACCCCTTGACCACAAAAATATACGCAGAGAAAATGCTATGAAACATGTTGTGATGAGGGGGAAAGACAAGAGGAATTTAACCCCAATACAGACTTTGGTACAAAACACACACCAGGTTATACTGGGGAGGCACAAACAATAAGATGATCATTTTTATTTGAATCAAAAGGAGTCTAGCATGGCTGGAGCCACTGAGGGGAAAATAATGAAAATATCAAATAAGAAATGTTGGTAAAAATTATGTGTTTGTTCATAAAAAAATTGAAACAAGTCATTTTTCCTTTATGTAACATAAATTGTGTTTTTAAGATAGATATTTTAAAAAGCCCTAGAACCAACAGAAATAGGGAAGTAGATTATACCTGGCAAATTACATTGAGGTGTGCAAGGCCATTCCCACTGATCAGTTGCGCTCAATCCTCACATTGCATGGTACAGTCTATATTTGAGATTCAGTGCCTTTGCTCTTATACCTCTCTGCCAGTGCTTAACAATGTAATGCTCTACTAAAATAAAAAGAAACAACACAACATAATCAACAAAAAAAGAACAACACAGGCTGTAACATAACTAGAGAAACACACAAGTAAAAAGATGGTGGCAACACTGTACTAAGCAAAAAGCTAACAGAGAGTTAAGCATAGTGAAAAAAAACAATACTGGGCAGAAACTAAACTAAAAAGTAACTGGAGGTTGGGAACCCACAGTGTGTAAACTTACACTTAGGCTGGCTCATCATCACTCGGCTGATGGAAAAGAGCTGATGACCACTCACCATCATAACAGGCCCAAGCTCGGGTTCTTCAGGCTTCCACCTTCAAACCCTTCATTAGGCAAATGATGATGCTCAGCAATCAACTGTTTAAAAAGGAAAGGCTTACACACCCGATAATGCAGCTACCTATCAGGAGGCCTCAATTAGGAGGTCACAGCAGAGGCGGGACGGGGAGGGAGGCACAGGCAGGAGAGTTGCTCAGGCAGGAAGTCGCAAGATGTGATAATGGTTGCACTGAGAGGAATGAAACTGTGTCCCAGTCTGGTTCCTCGACCACTGGAACGCGTTTCACCGGCTAAGCATGGCTCGGATAACTACTGCTTCCAAAGCAAATCACAGGACTGCTTGAGTCTGATTATGTGTTTATTTGTGATATGGATATCATGTTTAGGACTCTCCATCTTTCATTTTACTAACTATCCTCTATTCCTCTACCATTTTAAAAACAACGCAGAACCAAACACAGAAGACACACACCAGACATCTACGGTCATGTTTGAAATAGTACCTATGTCTGAGCTAACCGTTTTGAAAAAAGACGATAAATATACAAAACAGGATCTATTTCAGTTTGCCTATAATTGCATCCTTTTATGAGACTGAGAGGATGGAAAAGGAGATAACACATGAAAGGAGCGTCAGTCATCAGGCGCATGGCAGACAGAAAAGACACCAAAAGAGCCACTTGACAAGTGAAAAAGAGGAGGGCATGAGGTAGACAGAAGTGACACTGAGTTAACAGTTTGTCAAACATCAAATCCAGCTCAGAGGAAGCATTTCTCACACAATGCAAGCCCAAACTCTGAGACCGGAGTTTTAATGAGTCTAAGCAACACACACACAGTCTCGAGCAAGATGTTTTCATGAATGTCAAAGCTGCTATCTTGTCGTTGGGCTTTACACTTGTTCTGACAACACAGCCATTATTAAATTACACAAGAACTGGGAATGCTCTTTTTTCTGAGATCTTAGTGTCACCTTTCAGAGAGACGGAATTTAATTTAGACACTTAGACGGATTGACGGGTCATTTTAAAGCTTTTTGGTATGTATTTTGGTATGGTGTCTTCATACCTGACTGCTCTCGTTTACCTACTTTGGTAAAAGCAGATGATTTTTTCCTTTTCTGGTCTTTAGTAAAGTGGAATAGAAATAAGCCCATCAAAACGGTCAATGAATATATTTTGCAATCTAAATGAAAAGCAAGTCTGAGACAGTGGGCGATAAGACTGCATTAAACATGGGGGTGGTGTGTGTGTGGGCGTGGGGGGGGAGGGGGGTCAGTAGATATAGATATTTGCTCAAGAACAATCAACTTTTATCCAGAAATCTCTTGTGTGTATAAAGGTAACTTCTCCTCCTAAGATGTTCTCATCGATTATTTTACAAGAATGCTTAAAACAAACAAACAAGCCAAAAAGAAACTACAGTCAAACACATTTTTATTGCTCTGGGGGTTCATGATCTCCAGCAATGTATGATTTTCTGGAGTCTAACTCAATGTTTCCCTTTTGACTTCGCATCATTTTAACCAAGATTTTTATTTTTTGTTAA
The DNA here is from genome assembly GCA_907169785.1 of Menidia menidia. NCBI lineage: Eukaryota > Metazoa > Chordata > Actinopteri > Atheriniformes > Atherinopsidae > Menidia > Menidia menidia. The sequence continues at coordinate 7,029,514 of CAJRST010041110.1, forward strand.
CTTTCTTCTTAAAAAGAAGCATTTCATTGCATTGTACCATATAATGGCATGTATGTGACAAAAATTGATTGATTTATTAATTTGATTTGATTTATTTTGATAGTATTTTGGGAACAACACAAATATTTGATGATATATCATCATTGTACCACATATGTAATGTGTAATGTTTACAATGTAAAATGTGTGCAAGAGCAAGTATTCCCTACTTCTCTATAAGAGAAACAAAATAAACCATCCCACATGGAACAGTAATAACCATATTCCAAATATCATTATTTAACACCAGACAAAGTTCAACAAAAATCAGTCACATCCCATAAAGTTTATTCGGTGCATATGTTACCACGCTGAGCTCACTTTGAAGTTCTTTTCCTTTTATGAGGTGGAGCATCACTACCAGAGTCTTTGTTATTTTTAAACACCGGCACATATGAAGTCACATTTAAATTTGAATTACACAGTTAGGGTCGAGCACTCCTTTCCCTCCACCTCCTTCAGATCAAAAGGAAAGCCAATAAAATGCTTTGCTTGCAGCCATCGGCTTTGATGTTGCTCCTCGGCGTGCTCATTTGAGCTCAGAGGCATAAAGTCAGGAGTGGACAGCGTCTCTCTCCACTTGGAATTGTTTCATGTTTATAAGTCAATGCGGAGATGCTGATTATTGCTTCTTAAGAAATAAAACATTTTTTTATATCTGACATATTGCTTTTTTTTTTTAATTTGTGCTTGCATACCACCAAACAATTTTGGTCTATTACTTACACGTCAGTACCTGACAATTCTGTTTTGTTTCCTTTCTTTTAATTGTACATAAGCATGGACGGTAATATGCAATGAACTGTAATTAGGTAAACTCAAAGGAGCCTTTGTCTGCTCAGCATCATTAGAAGAGCAGAGTTCCAAGTGGATGTGAGAACCGTGTAATTATTCAGCGTGGAGATTCAGTGCACAATTACTTACCATCAAGGAGGATCTTTAAAAGATCTCGTGGACAAACAGGCTCGGCCTGTGTTTTCATTTTTTCTCCATCCATCTTAAACATGAACATGCGGCTTAAGTAAGAAGAAATCTGTCCTAAACACAACCTTCATTGTACAACCCGTAATTGAATCTGAACTGTGAGCGTTAAATCATCACGATGATGAATAATTAGCTGCTGTTCCTGTGTGCAGTGAGATGACAAAACGGTAGCCAAGCCAAAGGAGTTCTGTCTTCCCGCTGGTGTGGCATCACTGGGGTGAACGATAAATGTTCTATGTAAATTTACATGAGTGTCTTATTCGTCAGAGGTGGAATTCTAAAACAGTACATTAAGCATACATGTGGTCTTTGATCTGCTCTGCTTCTCAACCACATTTCACTCAATAATGTTTTCACAAAGAGTTCTCTCATTACACAGTTTAAAAAATAGACGGTAAAAAAGTTTTATATATAAGAACAATGCATCAAAGAGTTTTCTAAAGCAATTTCATCTGAATATTCAGTGTTGTGAAGCCTGATTTGATGGCGTGGGATTTATTCACTGCAACAAAAAACTGTATGTTTAAATCATATCTGATGGATATCCAACAGGTCTTTAAAAGAGACTTTGGGCCCAAGCTGAATATCAGTGCCTGATTGTGGCCAGCGTCCACTCAGTGGTCTGTCTCACAGAAGGACAAACAAACTACAGTGGCTGTGCATACCAGAAGGGCTGTGAGGGCGTGGAGTAATTGTAGTGAGACTGATTGAGCACAAAGCAGCCGGTGACCAACTTGAATCCTGTTTACTTCAGGAATCACAAAGCAAGCTGATGGGGTCACACGGGGAACGCTTCATTATCTCCACACGCCACAGAAGCCTCGGCTGTGTATTTTTTCTATCAAACAGGTCTCACTGACATCGGCTCGGTGGACACCTCTCTCTGTTTTTTTTACTCAAACCAGCCCAGACCTTTGTCTCAGAGACAAACGTGTCCCCGTTTAATTAGCGGCAGAGAAACTTTCCTGTTTTGGGGCCGCTGGTGTGCTGGAAATGCTGTGCTGCAGCAACACTGAGAGACGGGAGGCACGAGGGAATGTGGGGAACCTCAGATTTATTCACTTCTGTATCCCGCTGACAAGTTTAATGACCTGTGATAGGTCACCGAGGCGTCTCCCTTAACCTGTGACTATGAATTAATTAGGACTGTTTACTGGCAACTAATAAAAGTGACATGTGGAATTCTTTCACATTGCTCACTGTCATCGTATCGAGTTGAGTCTGTTTTCACGTTCATTTTAAAAGCATTGTGACAGAGCTTTTTTCACTCTTGAATTCAGCTGTTGATTCATGAATAGAATTTTGGTTTTCGTCTTGTGTTAAAATTCAAATGTTAGATTCTGCCTCTTTCTAATCAAAGGGGCAACATTTCAACTTTTCGTTTTACTTTGTTTTTTGTCAACTCCTCAATGAACTGGAAACAAAATAATCTTTTTAATCTCTTTAATAGAGAGTATGAAAAATGGTGTCTTCTTGGCGTGCCATTTATCATCTGCTCTCAGTTTTTCATAGATATAAATATATTTTCGCACAACAAAGTCCTTAATTTTCGCCCACAGTTTCCAAGATATCTAAGTCACAAACACAAATAAAAATACAGCCATAGTTTTTGCATTGATTTTGAATATGTATTTATATTGTTGAAGCAGGTGGAAAACATGACTGTTCTGTTGTTGTTGTTTTTTAACAATTGGTGAAAGCATTTAACTGTTACCATCCCAAATATTATATCCATGCTTTATTGTTGACCCTGAAGGAAACTGATACATAAATACGTACATTGTATACATAAATAGTTAATATTCAAACAGACGCACTGTCTCAGCGAAGTCCATCGATGATGCACGTGTGTGGATGATATGTACATCTGAGGTCTACTACAGTTCATGTAGAGCTGGGGGGGGGGGGGGGAAGGGGGTACGGGAGGTGGGCAGAGCCGGGGGCTTTCCAGTACTGTTAGCAGGAGGTGAAAGTTTTCCAGAAGAAGTTTTTACAAGGGGCTTTGCGGTCGCGCTGGGGCAGTGATAGCCGGTTGTACACAGCCCTCTCCTCCAGGCGAGACTCCAGCGGCTCCTCCAGATCAACGGGCGCAGCCTCCCCCGGCAGCATGTTGGTGTCGAGAGCTCCGTCCAGCAAGCCGGACACCAGCTTAAGGATCAGCTCCTTGCGCTCTTTGCTCAGCTCCTGAAGAAGAAAAAGAGGAGGAGGGAAAATGATTTTCAAAACCACAGAAATGAAAAATCTCCCCCTGCTAAAAATGTATCAACAGATTATTACATTAAATGCGTGCTATAGAAAAATCAGTGATTATTCAGTTCATTTCACTTTAAAATCTAAACTATTTACAAGATTTTTTTCTCAAAATGTATCCTTTCAAATTTACCAATAACAGAAGTTTTGTGTAATAAAGAAAAAAAGCTCAGCTGGACCAAAGAGGGAAGATGATAATGGCCTCACCCTGTTCACGTGGACGGGGCTCCTGTCGTCCACAGGAAGCACGGCAGCTGCTCTAACACTGAACAGAACCCCCATGAGAGCCGCTAACACCACCAGGAGCTGCATGCTGTGACAGGAGTGCGGCACCAGAGCTACAGAAGCAGGACGAGAAGGTTGGCAGAGAGCAAGAGAGAGCGCGAGCAGCTTCGGAGTGGTCAGAGGTTCCAGAAGGAGAGAAGTGGAGAAAAGTGCAGTGCAGGTGCAGCTGCTCGTCAGGTCGTCTGGAAACCACAAATGTTTCTGGTGCTCTACCTCAAAAGTCCCTCACTCTTTTATACGCCTCTCCCCTCGGTCTGCCACTGACGTCGAGGGTGGTGGGTGTGTGACGGAGGGGTGGATGTGTGCATGCCATCGGGGGTGTGAGTACGTGAGCGTGAAAGAGGAGGGGAGATGAAGGGGTCAGGACGCAACAAATGGAACCAATGAAAGTTAACCTTTTTGAAAAATTGTGAAGTGGTGGCGTTCATGTGATGAATGAGACAGGAACATCTGCAGGGAGCACCGACGTCACCGGTCCACCATCCGGTTTTTACACTTTTTTATTCAAAGAATTTATCCAAAAATGTATCCATCTCGACCACAGAACCAGTGTCATCAGGACAGGGAATGGGTCCATCACCTGTCTTTGGGAACTTAAATGTTGTGCTTTAACAGTCGACTGCGTTCTGAACAAAAGGATCTCATTTCCTGGCAGCAGCGATTGAAGTTGTCAAAAAGAAATGCAAACTGACCACGGCTTGATGATATTTTCCTAATGATTGGCATTTGACTTTAGGCAACATCTGATTCCCGTCACGTCGCCTCTATGTCTTCTTTGACACCTGCAGATTGCAATTGAGCGGTCTGACACCCCATGATGTGAGGAAAGCTCTTTAAGAAACGCACATCTCAAGTCTGGAGCGTGAAAATAGTTATCGTAAATAAGGGAATCACCTCCTCATCTTTGCACGGTGGTAACAAGTTAGTAACATTAATCACATGGTGGATTATGTCTTTACAGCTTTAATTCAATTCAATGATTCATTTCATATTTATTTTGATTTTCTTAATGGAATCACGTTGTCCTCCTACATGATGGCAGCGTGTGCAGGTGGATTATGTTTTACGATGCAAAAGGTCAAAATGCTTTTGATGATCTTCTGTGTACATTGATGTTATAGCTAACTCTTATTTCTTTATCCATGTGCGGGCCTTAGTCCTCTCCTGTAACTCAGGCTCCCTCCCACTGTCCAAAACCACGCTGGCCGGGTTAAATTACACGTCTCTGTGAGGCCCTGTGATGGACTGGAAACCTGTTCAGGGTGCACCAGCCCTCCATGAATCTACATGGAACAAAAGGGTATAACAAATGGATGGATGGATTAAAAACATTATCTTACTGGAGCATCAGTTTAGCAAATACAGCTATTAAGTATCCTGTGCAGCATGTAAAGGCTGAAGTTCATCACTCACGTGGTCAGGTTTTATGTATTTTTTGTAAAAGAAGGATTCAGTTTTGTGAAACATTTTGCATGTTACTCAAATAAGCAACAGTTTTTTTCAATCTTCCATTGTCAATGAAACATTGATTAGTGGGATCTGCGAATAGAGCGTTTATCTTTTTAGCGTTTATCTTCCATTTTATGTAAAATCCCTACCCTTTTAAAATTGTATTTTTTTGTAATGTTTTGTAATTCATTCACATCATTTTTTCAAGTTCTAAAAGTGTTGGCATCCTGTGTAATCTGATTTTTAGTACTAACCAATTATCAGTTATCACATTTTGTAAAGGCTTTTTAGTTTTGCATGTTTTCTCTGCCTGATCTTCCTCTTTTTAACCCATTTTGTTCACGTCTTATTTCCAAGGCGTACACGATTTGTATTCGGGTGTTTCTGCAAATATCTGAAACCAAATTGTATGATGAAGGTCTTACCGTGCAGATTTGGCTTTGACAACAAGCCTTAGTGCCAATCGATCCTTCAGTTTAGAGATCACTTTCAGTTTTCCAGAGATGAAGCTTCTCTAAACTTTTTTGAATGACTATTTTGCTAATCTTTTCAAAACGGTGGGAAAAATGAGTCAGAAACTGCTGTCTATGGTATTGTTGGTAATTGTTGGGCCAGTGTAATTGATAGTCTGGCCTTTTGTCACCGTGTCGATTGAACATCTCTTGGAATACCCAGACCCTTTCACTTTACTTAAAACAGCAAAAACAAGTCACACATTTTGTTTCAAATATTGAAAACAATATTTCATCCTTACCTTGCCATCTGTGCCTTAGTTCTTTCTCAACTCACTCAGTGGTTACAGTAGTAGAGATACAGACAGTGATGTGCAGTTTACATCAAATCTAGGCCATCTTTGCATGGTTTATTTTAAAAGCAACTTCTTTTCCTTACGTCACAACATACGGTTTAGTTTAATTTACTATATGAAGTACCTCCTCTAGCTAAAATGACTGTGGAAAGCCAATTTGGGGGAAATGAAGGGTTTGGTAAGCTGATGTCGACCTCTGAGACTTATGTGTGGCTAAGCACAATCAAAAGATTTGACCACGTTTACTCTCTTGCCATTGGTTGGGAACATAGAGCAGCTGTATGGCCCGTTTGATCAGTTCAAATGGGTTTATCATGCTTTCGCAACAGTTTTCTGGATATTTTCTTCTGATGTGAGCAAAGCCTGGAGTCTAATACAAAGATTAGCTGACTGCTGAATTGTTAACGTTATTGGCAGTTGAGTGTGTCAGATTAATCTGCAACCTTAAAGGTAACTGGAGGCAAGCTGGTAAAAGACATCAAACAGTGAGAGCCATCAATATGGTGCTGGTAAAGATACAGTATAAATGTGATTAATGTGGACTGGTTTCTTTATTTTTTCCATCTCGTGTACTGCACGGTCATCATCTACTCAACAGCTCTGTGAAAGGGATCACCGAGGAGTGTTGATGTGTTCATGCTCATGTTACCTAATGAGGAGGTGAACCTGGACATGTGGATCCCTTTTTAGCTGCATTGGAACCGTGCGATGTCAGCAAGAAAATATGTTCCATGTATTCACTTTAAAGCTTTATCATGAGAAGAAAATCATCAAATCATGTATTCACAACTACTTATTTTAAAGCAATTTTGGAAGGTGACATAATACTAGTAGTTCATTGGTGCAGAAGTGAGTACACACACACCTTCAAGACATCGTGACAATAGTCACTTTTAACTGGAAAACCAGAAAGGGAACGTCTTCAGCAGTGACTGGGGTTGATGCAACGGAGTGGAAACAGAGCTACAGTCACACTTTCTAATGGAAAATTACACAATTGAGCAATTCACTGCAGCCAAAGGGGCTTTTCAGTCAAGTGAATCTAAACTGCACAATAGACATGCATATTTTATTATTTTGCTGTCAGACGTCTGAGCAACTGAATCAAACCGGCAACAGGATGCCACCCTCTGGCTGAAAATGGAAATTACATTCATTTGAACTTCACCATCCAGCTGCAAAGATCAGTTTCCTTTGTTGGAAACTGATACGAGTTCAGTTCAGCCTTTTTGTCAGAGGCTGGGTCATTTTTGTGCTTTTTTTCTTCAAATGACCATATTCTTAAGAAACGCAAAGCCAAAATTGAATGAATTTGCATTACCAGTTTATTACAGATTAGAATTCTTATAAAAACACAAATCCATTCTTTAACAAAGAATGAACAATTACGTCGTAAATTATCTTTTACAACAACCGATACAAACATACGATTTCCACATGGAGAGAAACGATCATCGTTCTGTAGTACTAGTGTGAGTTTACTACAGCGCAGGATTACTATCAGTGGTCAGTACTCAATTCTGCTAGTTATGATTGCATAATGAATTACATTTTTAAAAAAGAAAAACATTTTGTGGCATAGCAAAGCTCCATTAGCATATTTGATTCTTTTTTTAACACTAAGACATTTTTATTTCAAACTGACAAAGCTGATCAGTTAAATCTATTTCATCTTACTTTAGTGATATTCTAAAAAAGGAGGATTTTCCCATCTCTTCAGCTTTTGTGTATGTTACTACCTTCCTGGTACCTTATGATAGAAACAGACACAGCTTTCTCCTGCTATTTCAGACTACAAATATCAGGCACTATAGTTTTCGTGTACTGAATGACAAGTAACCTGAATGCCTCGATCGTCACAGATGGACAATGCACACTTTTTTCCCCCCACTGAGCACGTACGGATACCAAACACACTGAATAAATGTGCAGCGAGACATGACAGGTAAACAGTTTATATACTCTATATGGTACGTAACATATTGCATAATGTGTAGAGACAAACAGTCGGATAACCGGTAAACCGTTTTTCAAAATGAGGTCAGCTTTGATGGTGATGCTCTTCCCACTCACAGCAGCCCATCAAAGTACTCTCTGCATAATGCTGAACAGACATTTACAGGTAGAAGGAAAACCCTAATACATGAGAGAAATAAATAAACACCAAGAGCGCATGAGACTGAAGGAAGGAAACACTGACACGACAATGACTCGGCAAGTTCCCACCACCTGGTTTCTCTCGGTGCTGCTGACCTATGCAGATGAGGTGGGGACGTGGTAGAATGAGGTTGCTTTAATCGGCGGTGCGAGGGCCCGGTTGAGGAGGAACGTGGCGGTCATGCTTCACTGAGTACCTGTTAATGATCAAGAAGGCACAGACAAAAACGTGGGTGGCGAGTTCTGGACGGCATCTCTGCCAGTGCTCGGTGTGAAGCCGATCCGAAACTAACCTTTCTTGCAAACTCAGGAAGGACGAACGAGGCTTTGTGAATTTCAGGGTTGTAGTATTTGAGATTCATACTTTCCATTTCTTCTTTTGACAGTGCTTTCTCAGGTTCCTTGAAGCTCGTTTCCTGCCAAGAAAATAAAGAAGAGCTGATTTTTCTTCCCCACTCCAGTTGATTACAACTTAAAAGAATGGACAAAAGAATGCCCCGAGAAATGCTTTTAAAATAAGCCAGGGGCAATTCAGAGCCATCCATCAATACTCAGGTGTGCGGCGGGTGACAGCTGGTGAGTGACAGGAACACTCACGGGATTTTTGCTGCAGAGCATGAATCCAATTTGACCACTGGGGTAAGTCGGGATGGTGCTGTAAGCGTAGTCCACCACCGGGAATAGGGTCTTGCAGAAGGTTTGCATCTCCTTTATCAGCTCCAAATGGAGCCACTGACACTCTCCTGAAAAATGGAGGTTAAATGAATGAAAGAAAATCCCTCCTTTTTTTTGTCATGCGCTAATCCAACACTTGACAGAAAAAAGGCTATAAATAGTGAAGAATAAAAGCAAACCCCCACGCCAAAATAAGACTATATAACATAACACATGAGTATAGACTGGATAAAGGAAAAGCCTCTTTTCAATTCACAGCTGTAAATTCACTTAAAGTTTTGAAAATAATTCAGTTTCTTTTCTCCAACTTACCCTGGGAGCAAAGAATTCCACCACCTCTCAAAGCTGCTTTCATCAACTGATAGTAAGACTCCTTGAACAAACTCTCAGCAGGTCCTGCAAGAGCAAAATAAACAGAATAACCAAATGAGCATATCCTTTGAAAGAATAACAAAGAACAATCTAAACTGAGCTGTACTCAAAGAGCAGCACGTACCGACTGGATCTGAAGAATCGGTTATAATGATGTCAAAGGCGTCCTGGTTCTGCTTCATGAATTCAAAGCCGTCGCCAATATGGAGGGTGAGCTTGGGACTGAAAAAGCCTTTGGCCATTCCAGGGAGGAACTTCTTTGAAACATTTATGACATCCTGCAGAGCAGATAGCATCAGATGTCAGTTACAGAACGCTCAAATGAATAAAAAATAATAACCGTAGCATGGTGTTTTGAGACAACATCGATAACTTTTCGCATTCAGAAGAAGTTTTGCCTTAAAGCGGTTCTCTTTCCAACGTTTGCGCCGCCTTCGCTTAACTTTAAGAGGCGCTTAATCCTCATGTCTGTATTGATGCCTAATGGCAGTGGTGAAAATGCACAATCATTCTCAGTGTTACTGCTCCCACCTCATCTATCTCGCACAGAATCACCGACTCCACCAGTGGATGCTTCACCACCTCCCTCAGCACACCGCCATCTCCTCCACCTATAACCAGGACCTGTGAAAGGAGAGACGTGGGCAAGGGGTGACAACAAACGTGGACAGATTCACGGTGAGAATTTCACAACCAATACCTTCTTGGGGCAGGGGTGGCTGCACAGGGGAAGGTTGGCAATCATTTCCTGGTATGCAAACTCATCTCTCTCCGTGCACTGGATCACTCCGTCCAGCACCAACACGTTTCCGTAGGTTTTGCTTAAAAAAAAAATAATAAAAAAAATGTTAAAGAGAAAAAAAGGAAGGAAAAAAACAAGGTTGAGAGCAAATCATGGGGCACGCTTTCACAACCTGAGGCTTAACCACCACTTTATATTTCTGACATTTCTAAATCTGCCTGACAGCATGGTTTAAAAATACTCCTTTAGGGTTAAGTTGAAATCATACGTGTCCAATACGTGGCAAACTTGCACATTTCTTGCACGCGGAGGAAAGAAAATGAAACCTCCGGGTTGATCAATCAGTGCAAATAGAACACTGCGAGACGTTAGCAACATTAGCCAAGTTTGGGGCCAAAAATCGCTCACCTCTTGAAAACCATAACATCTTGAAACTTGGATTTCTTGTGGTAGAGGACTTCTTCCACCTGGAGGCTCAACGCTTGCCCCGGCCACAGCGCGCAGGACTCCGTAAACCACCCATCTTTAATGTGGTCCATGACAGCTGCCTCCAGCCACGGCCACAAGCAGCACTAACGTGTTTGGAAGTGTGGCAATGTGAGCAAGTTACGACAAAAGCCGTCTCCTGACAGCTAAACTTGCTGTCTCCCGCTACGACGAATGAGGCGCTTGCGACGTATGCCACTCGAGTCCGTGCGGACCAATAGCGTGGCGGCATGAACCGGTCCCCTATGTAGTTTGTTTGACGTCGCACCAGAAGCGCCACTAGCAGCAGCACCGCCTTGCGAGTCTCTCCCACAAGGAGGTAAACTCCTGCACGGCGCCACTGCGCATGTGCGACCGAAGCTTCACCCTTACGGGACACCGTATCGCAACCATACATGTGTCTGGGTTATTCCTTATTTCAATTGTTTAATTTCAGAATCTATTATTACAATTATCTGTGGCTCTGATTAGCTTTTGGGATATTTTAATAACGATTTTACAGCTTATTTCGTCGTGTCTTGCATTTTTCCCCTACATGAAGATATTTCCTGTGCTATGTATTTAGAAAGATGCGTTGCTTTGTTGATTTATATGGCCATACTTAAGGAATTACCTTTATATTAAGAGACCACGCAGAAATTGGGACAATGGTGACAAATCTATCCTTAAAAAAGGGGAAAACATGAAGCAACAATCTGAAAGGCAGAAATAGCCATTTATTCATTCAAATAGCTATCCATGGAAGTTAACTGTGTTTATTTGTTTGTATTCACAAACAACACGTTTTGTTGAAGAACAGGGATTGGGATGTCTACAAGGATAACGTTAAATATATGTACATGATCAGAAAACTAACCCCGCCAGTGTTGAATAGAGCAGCTGTTGGGACCAGATCATTCATTTAAATCACTATCTCTGGAGAAAAGAGATTAACTCTGCTATGTGAATTGTGAGGATAAGATTGGCTGATTTAATTAAAACAGGTTACATAATGTATAGCAACACCTAAATATCTGCTAAAGAAACTCTCTTGAGACCATCAAATATAGAGAAAGCTACACTCTGAATAAACTGGTTTTGTTCATGGGCACAAATTACTCCATCTTACTTATAGAAAATTCCCAAAAAACAAATCCAGCAGCCACAGTCTGGCATGCACATGCTTAGGTATTGCTCAATATCAACACACAACACGTCCTAACTAGCATCTTAAATTCATAAATTCTTTAAAAAAAACAGAAAAAAAAGACAGTAGCACACTCCTCTAAAAACCTTTAATAAAGAAGTGTTGTGGTTCCACATATTTACAGGACAAACTGTTTCACATGGAGAAAATACACTTTGAAAAAACTGAAATATTAATGTTCCCTTTTTTTACAAAGGAAAAAAAAGGAAAGACAACACTGAGTCTGTGAGCCAATTTGAGGCAAGAAAGAAAATTGCATTAAAGAGTCTATCTCTTGGGCCAGTTATGCCGGAATCCTCTGTAGGGAATAAAAAAAAAGGAAGAAGGTTAACTCAGAAGGATGTTTGAATTTGCAGAAGCAAAGAAACCAGCTGCTCTGAATATATTCACCTGTCCGATTTGCCCGGCAGGTACGTCATACTTCTGTTTCCAGCTGCAAAATTGTTCTTTTGTCCCTGAGGAGTTTTCTTTTGGGGAGGAGGATAACAAACCATTAATATTAATCTGCATATAGTTAGGAATAGAACTGAATGTTGGACTATAATCAAAAGCCACCTTTTTCTTAAAGCCATGAGCTTGCCGGTTTGGATCAAACTGTGTGTTGTCATTTGGTTTGGCTCCTGTAAGGAAATAAATACATAAAAGAATAATTTAAATTAACTTATTTCATATTTATGAACTGTGGATGAAAAAATAAGATTTGGCTGGTGCAGTATAATGACTGTATATGCTTACCGGAAAAGACTTTGAGGTCTGACTGACTGTAGTCGAAGGGCTTGAAGCTTTCTTGCGGAGGCGCTTCCGTCTTCTGGGGCTTCTCTCCGGAGGTCAGCAGCTTCTTGCTTGGTTTGGGAGTCGTCTCTCCAACCTCACTTTCAACCCTCTCTCTTTTCTTCTGGTTTCCTTTAGCAGCCTCCTGGTGAAATTGGCAAATTACATTACATTCAGTTTAAAGAATCTCTGCATTTGCTTTAATCAGTAGGGTTACACATGATGGCATTTGGTCAGACCAATGAAGAAACCTGTTTGATGAAAAGAGAAAATAATAATGGTCATATGGCAGCATTTTTCATCATTGCTTTAAAGCACAATGACCCCATAATTAAGGGAGCAGCCAGGTAAAGCGCTGGATTGTAGTTGAAAAAGGTAGTTATCCGTTTTAACTGAACAGCCTAAATGATCCATTGAGCTCCATCCTGTGATGTCTTCTTCCTTTAGCTGATGTCTCCAACGTGTTTTTAATACGGTCATTTCCCCCATTGAGGATGAAAAAACGATTACAGTTTTCTATTTTTTTCTTTTATGTCATAATGACGACAAAACACTAAACTGAACCTTTCACTGTCCTCCTCAGGATGACAGAAACCCGACTCGACGGAAACCTGAATAATGGAAAAGGGAAAACGCACACTGGTGGGGCCTGATCTCAGCAGATGCACCTTTCGTAACAATGTCAATCATGGGAGCTGTAAAAAATCAACCTGGACAAGCTAACTTTGGCCAGCTGACAGGGACTGTTTGCGCTGCGCTATCAAGTGCTGCTTCCAACATTTCTGATAATGACGCAGGTCACCAGCCAGAGCCAATAGGCCTGGATTCTCTGGGACGGTAATCACAAAAGGGATTACGATGATGCAGGGAGGAAAGTGAAGGGGGGGGGGGGTACAGCTGGCAGGGCGGTGATCACTATTCATTCTTGCTCAGCTAGTATTATGAACAAGAAACTTTTGGCTGATTATTGAAAAAACAACGCTATGTCACACGAGTAACCAAGCAGACCAAGTAATATCCCAGTGGAGATGGATCTAACAGCAAGGGGGCTTTTGAGAAGAAGCAACTGTTTCTCCCCGGGAGAACAGAAATGTGTCTGATGGGTAGAGAGCACATGTCTGTGGGCTCAGCCCCATGCTGTGCCGCCTCCCTCCCGTGGCACATTACGTGACAGACGGGAATATTAAAAACAAAGACTACGACTGCAAATCGGCGCGACTTTAAGTCACAAGTAGCATTTTGGAGGGGCCTGTCTGCAGAGGGTGCAGCTGGATATTGCTGAATTGTTTTTAAAAAGCCGTTTCGGGCTCTGGAGTGAATAAAACAGGGATGTGGAAAGAAGACATTGAAGGACAGGAGAGCCGGTGACTCACTGCTGCTTGCTGGCGCACAGTGGCGACGTTCTTGAGAGACTCCTGATAGCTCTGTTTAGCCTTGGTTCTTTCTTCTGTGGACATCAAGAGCAAATAAGAGTGAGGTCAAAGACTTTAAAAAGTCCCACTCCCGAAAAAAAAGCCCTCCTCCCCGTTACCTATAGCTTTCTTTGCCTGCTTCTTCTCTTCGTCTTTGGCCTTCTTCTTGACGTCCAACTCCTTCTGTTGCTGTTCGATGCTCTGCAGTTTCCATCTTTTGCTAATCTGTCAAATTAATGAGGGAAAAAAAAGTTAAACATTCACTAAAAGAGGCGGCGAACGGATATTTTTTCTGAGTGCTGAAAGAAGCCCTTCTCTGACCTCAAAAATCTTCGAGGATGGGTCAAACTTGGCATTCTTGTTGATGTGTGCGTCTGTGGGAGGTAAATACTGAAATTCCGAAGGAAGATCAGTGAATACAGAGTGTCGAGGTAATGGAGGCACAAAGAACACAATGTTTTTTGTTTATTTTAATCTGTGATCATTCCTTACCATTCTGAAAGGGTTTTCAAAGGACTCGATGATCCGCCTGGCTTTCATCTGAGCTACCGAGATTTGCTCCTGTTCGCTCGTTTCCACCTCCTTCAAGGGGAAGCAGAGTTTTAACATCACCTATCAGTTACAAACCAACAGGCGAGCTGAAAAACTACTAATGTGAACATGACGGCAACCTGGAACAGGGTGATTACAGGCGGTGCCAGGAGACCGCTCGTTTTGCTGTCATCCATTTTCTGCTCATCCTCAGAGAAAAGTATCCCCCGTTTGACTGGAGCATCTGAAAACATACATTTCAAAAGGAGTTCAGCCGGGAAAATGTCAAATAAGATGTTGAATAAACAGCCGTGTTAAGCTTACCGTCATATGAAAATTGGGGGAGGTCACTCTCAGAGGTCTGGGATGTATCATGCGGGCCGAACATTGTGACTTCTGGCTGGAAAATGCACAAATGTGTTAATATCTGCCCCCCCAGAAAAACTGACAGCTTCTCCGACATTTTAACCAACCTTTTTACTGGGTGTGAGTCCTTTTTTCTTCTGAGCAGCAATCTCAGCCTGTGTGAAGAGTAGAAAACATTGCAGTGGGTCACACTTTCGGGCACGCCCAGTCGAGGGGGGGAAACACAAACTGTCAATCCTGCTGTAAATCAATAGTTTCTCACCTTCAGGAGGGGCATTTCCCTGGCTTGTTGCACAAACAAATGTAGCTCGTTGACCTGCTGCCTCAACAGCGGGGGGACAGGGTTACAGCAGGCGATGATGCCCTGAGGCTCCCTGGAGACGAGGATCAAGAGCAAGGTAAATATTAAAAACACGAAATACATCTGCTGAAGAACAACAACAATAACAACAACAAAAGGTATAAGTGACAAACACTTGAGTGTAAACTTACTTAGGCAGCTCCTCAGATATCTTGCTCATCATGTGTGTGGGCAGGACGTATCTGAGCGAGAAAAAGGTGGCTCTTTATACAATATAAAATTGGTTTGAGGTCATCTCAGGACAATTCAGTTCCTCCACTCCCACCTACCCAGTGCTTTCATCCTCCTGCCTGGCCAGCTTGTCCCTCCAGGCGTACAGAAGTCTGAAGGCAGTGAGCTGCTGGGTATTGAAAGACTTCTTCTGCTTCCTCTGCAACTCCAAATACGACTCCTCTGTGTATATGGGCTTCACATATTTCTGTTGGAGGGAGTGATGGGGAAAATATATATACATGTATATATAATGAAATATAGATTTCAGTGTGCAAATGTCCAAAAGAAAATGGTCTCCACCTTTCTCATTCACTGCAAATTTCTGGACAATAAGACACTTTTTTTCAAAATGGTTTGAACACTGCTACTTAAACAGCTTATTTGCAGATTTTTGTGTGCCAACGATAAAAAAAAAAGCATTAACTGTACACGTTTGTGTGTTACCAGTACGAATTAAGTTAAAAGTTACATATATCCTCTGTTTAAATATCTTGTGTTACTAGATGGACACTTATGGCTTTTATCTATATGTACAACATTCTATTTCTTTTCAGAGTTAGTGGGTGTAGCCTTTAGTTAGGTGTGCTCAATATATAACAATTACAGTTATTATCAAAAAGAATTTCCTTTCATGTAAAAATGTGTTCACACCTTCAGAGAAACGTCTTTGCTCTTGTTCCACACGCTCTGCAGGAGGCCAGGCCGCCCGTGGTTGGAGTCCAACAGCTGCGCCCGCATGCAGTCGTAGATGTAGAGGAGATAGTGGGTGTCTGTCCGGGCATACTGCACCATCTCATCTGGTAAGGGGCTGCGGGGACATGTTCAGGGAGGATGTTAGTAGAGCTGGTTAGCATTCAAGTTTGAAGCCAATTCAAACGATTGATGCAGACTCTGTCAAGAAGTTCAAATAAAACCGATCCAACTGCGGAGACGCAAAATGGTTTCTGAATTGAAAGGAAAATAAAAACGTACGGCCTGCTTATTAACATACCGAATCCTCCAGTCAGCCAGCTGGTAACGTTTGTCTGCGTCCACGTTACAGAAGTGTTTGAGCAAATGGTCGAGGGAATGTCTGGCCAGGTTGAGAGCTCGGCTCGCCTGATAGGTGTCAAAAAGGTTGACGACGTACAGACCAAAGTCCCTCTGAAGCCACTCAATGTCCGAGTCGGCACCGTGAAACACCTGAGAGAGAGAGAAATGGAGGGCATTCAGACGCTTTGAGAGGGAGGACCTGCCGTTTCATTTGAACCAACAACACTGACCCCTGGGGTCACAGCAAGCGCCGTTATTTTTCATTCGAGTCATTTTCACAAATATTTCAAATGCTCAACTGCATGGAGCGTTTTTTTCCACAGGTGTCCGACTGTGTGTGAGTCATGCTGGAGCCCACGTACCACAGGACACCCACGGGCTTTATCAAACGTACAGAGAGCGATGTGTCAGACTCTGATGTTTCATTTTAACAAACTTGAAATAATGACACTGGTGAGATGTTCTGACTAAGCCTTTGAAACTCAACAGGAGATCAATGGCTGCACAGGAAGACATATTCCCCCCAGCTACAGGTTCACTGTGTTGTGTTCTAGTACTAGATTATAAATAATGTAAAGCTCCTTTCTAAACATGGCTGCAGCACACCTTTGCTTTTTTTTCTTTTTTAAATTGTGACCTATATCACTGTGTAGGTGGAATAATGGCTGTTATCCAACCAAAAACCAGTCTATTTCAGAGGGAATGAAGAAAGGCCATTCAATGGACGGCTCTACCACCTTGACTATAGCCGGGTCTGTGAACCCTTCGTTCAGGATGTACATCTCGCTGCGAAGCTCCAGGGTGTCGATGATGAAGTCCTCCTCTCTGGTGGAGATCTGCATCAGACAGGTGAGGCCGAGGAAACTCCTGTAGGAGTGGTGCTGCGATAGAGGAACATTTGAATAGCACGACACCCTTCAAAAAATGAACAGTTGCATCCATAAGTTGTCAATAGTGAACTTTCTCTTAATCTACGGCCTCAGAAATGTCAATATTTTTTAGGCTTTCTGGGTGAAATGAAATCAAACATAGGATATTTGTACCTCAAGGTCCACTGCAAATTCAGACAATTTGCACAGCTTCTCATTCAGAGCAACCAGGTTCTCCAGTGAGTTGATGAACGTTAAATTTGTCTCCGAAATTGGCTTGTACATCTAAAAAGAACAGGCAGATAACAGATTACACAGAAGCCTATCCAGGACTGTCTTATACCATCACTGCGACTATGACTTTGTTACCTGAGGTTCTGGTTTGGACAAAAGGTTTTCTGGTATGGAAATATGGTCCAGCTCATACTGGTATGGGTGTGCAAACCTACATGGAGCAAACCCCTACGATTAGATAGACAACAAGAGACAGCAATAGACCAAATGTTACAAAGTATAACCCACATGTCTTCTGTGTTTTCCTGAGTTCTCTGCTGGTGAATGAAGTCAGCCAGGGCAGCTGGAACATCAACGTCCTCCGGCCTCTCCTTCCGTATTTGTTTGTTGGTGAAATCTATAAATGGAAATTAAATCAAATTAGCTAGAAATATCAATAAAATGTATTAACAAATGTTAAAAAAAGTCCAAAGACTAATTCTGAATCAGAGTGGAGGATGTGTCTTACAGGATGGAAGTGGCTTTACAGCATTGGGCTTGATGAATATCTTTGGAATAAAAGGTGTGTTGCTGTTGTCAATTTTTTCCTTGAATTTCAGCTGCGGCCTCACAATATTCTTGGCGTGGAGCAGTCTGAAGGTCTCAGAACGACTCCCAGAGCTGGAACCCTGATAAATTAAATGATTGTCTACAGTTACGCTCCTGACTTAATATTTATGACACGTCTAAAAAAAAAAACCTTTTAGTGCTTTAAGAAAATGAATGAGAGGACTGTCACATATAACATAACAGGCCAAAGATGGACACTGAGCGAACCTTTCGATTCCAGCTGGAAACAACTATTTTGGGGGGCTGAAATCCAGCAGGCATGACAGGCTTTTGGCTCCTGTTCACTCCATCGGCTTCATCGAGGAGAATCCCCTGAAAATCAGACGCCGTGTTTATTCATTTCCTTCTTTTGTTTTCACTTTTATTGAATAGAGTCACACTGAAGGCGCAGGTCATACCGCTCTTTCAAGAATAACTTCATTTGCGTCCACAACAAGGTCAAACCTCTCCTCCAGCCCCGTGATCTTGTTCCTGTCTCTGACCTGAGACCTGCAGCCGTGGTACTGCATAATCTGAGCCATGCTGAAAACACACACAACAAGATGACAATGAACGTCTCAATTTACACAGCAAACCTATTCATTTTTTGTTAGGTCTAAATATAAAACAATCTTTTAACGCTGAACATTCTTCTTTTGTCTCTAAGAGTCCATGCATATTGTATTCAAGCATAAAAACATTGCAATATTATTACATATCATGAAAGAAGATCTAGGCATTTAGCAGTTTGCATGAAGCAGCAGTTGGCTCAACAGATGATGGAGGACCTATCTCTTATTTGTCCAACAGAAGAAGGAATACACTATGTACTCACCATTGTAAAAGCTTATCTCCTTGACTTTCACAGAAGTCCTGGAAACCGGGGAAACTCCGATAGAAATCATATTCATCCCCAGGTTGAGGTAAACTAGCAGATGCTTTGGTAGCGGATACTACAGCTCCAAATCCACACTGGAAAAACACACACAGCAACTGGTTTAATTTCTCCACAATATAGAATGCATTCCAATAGATAACAAAGGAACATTTATAAAAGATATGATATAGTGTTACTATCCCAAATCAAACATAACAGTCACCTAACAGTTCTTCTAAAATTCAACGGTTGAGCTCGTGACAGAAACATTACTAAAAATTATTTGTCATGCTTACATTGCTACAATATTAAGTTAATTAGCAAAGAGGGTTGCTGATTAAGTTCACAAACCTTTAAATCAAAACTTGTACTGACAGTTAGTTGTACTTGCTCGTTACTAGCAAATGTACCCACGTTGTCCACCTGGACTCGTAGCCACTGCTAATAACTCTGTGACCACTTTGTTGTGTTCACTTACTTTAACGAAAGCATCCGCGTCTTTGAAACCAGGACAAAACTCCTTTTCATCATCTGATGTACTGTCTTGAAGACCACTGTTCGTCGAGTCGTTATTCTGTGAGGAATCCATGATCTAATGTTGCGTTGTGTACATGCGTGCAACCGGAAGTAGCGGTTCTCCTTTTCTTCTGCGCAGGGAGGCAGGGTCTCTACAGCGCCCCCTAATAGCGTGGAGTGGTAGGACTGTATATTCCCCAATATGTTCCAGTCATTTAGTTAGATAACCATATGTGAGCTTATGGAAATATTAAGCAAATGGATGTTAAAATTATTGCTGAAAAATGTAACTCATTTCAGTTTAGAATCTGAGCCCCTTTTTCCAGCTTTTTGTTTTTAAAGTGACTGTGAATATTGTAAATGTTTTAAAAGTAGCCTAAATAAACACAAAACTATTAAATAAATGGACACCATATACAGCACCACCCTTTCTCTGACCCACCACACAGCCATCCGGTGGGTCTGAAACCATTTGAATTAAGGCAATGAACAGTCCTATATACTCTGATTCTGCTGCTGTAGTGCTTCTGTTTATGAGTTTGCTGAGGCCTCTTTAAACTCTCTTTTCTTATAATCTGTCCCCATTGGAAGATTCTTTGCTGCAGTACCTTATCAGCTCAGAATCTATAACCTATAGCATAATCCTTTCCTGAAATGTAAAACATTTAACACACCAAGTTATTCTCAGTTTTCTGCTTAAAAGTTGCCTTTTGCCACTCGACTGCGTGGTGCTTATATTCTAAGGCGATACAACCAGGTTCTGGTCCGTACTGCACCCGCCCAGTGCAATGACTCTGCACACAGGTTTATGTTCCCAGAATTGACTTGTATCATTCAGCTTGAACAGACTGATGCATCATGATGCTAGTACCATGAGAGGGCAGTATCGATGTTCTAAATCTGCATCATCTCTGCAATTGCATGTGCTGCATTGGGAGATTTACCTTGCATCAATCACGCCTTTAACGATACATCTGTGAGAACTAAACAGACCGCATCTGAATCTGATGCAATTTGAGGGCTTGAGCAATGGATGAGGGTATACCGATAATGCAATTATGCTTTCCCCTTTGTGTTGGCTGCAAAAAACAAGCCACAGCAGCCTAATGCTGTGATCTACTGGTCAATAAAACGGGAAGAGCCAAAATATTGACACACCAGCTCATTATGGATGATCTGTGGTGTGTAGGGAGAAACCTCCCCTTTCTTCACTTTCCATTCCCATTGATCTCTTCCCAGGGTCCTCTTCCTCTTATTATCTTAAAAGCATCTCTGCAACACTGGCACAATCAATATTTCGCTGCAACTTTCCATGTCATTCTGTTGGTTCTGAGGAAGGTATCCAAACTTCAGCACATGCATGCTCTGCTCCAATAATCCCCCAAAATGAATCAGTATTCTTTGAAAATGCTGCATATGATGTGGAACAACACAATTAGTGTGTTCAGCAAAACCCTTTGTAGATTGTGTTCTTTATCAACTGAATAGGGCATTACTGCTGCCATTTACCGCCATTTATATGCTCTTTCATAATATTATGCATTTTATGGCTTTGATGACGCCCCGAGGCTCCAGTGAAATTCCTCCTGCAGTAAAAGACACTAAAATTGCTGATGCTGAAAATGACACCATCCCACATATAATTCAAAAAAAGAGAGGGGGAAAAAAATCCTCAGTGAACAGTTTTTATTAAGTCCCTCATTTAGAAAACACAAATGCACCAAACAATATCATACATGCACAGTTTCAGCATATCAAGATCAGCTGATGACTTTTCAATGTGAAAACATTACTGCCACGATCTCACGGAGATCACCTGCACAATGAAATACTGAGGAGTCACCACAGAAAGGTCAAGCATTGTCAGCCAGAGCCCCCATTACCATGCATTATCGAGTAACAAATTTAAAACTCATTTAACGATCAAATAAGTCCACTCTAAAAAATTGTGAAGCTGCATAAAAAGAAAAAAAAAACACACAATATGAGTACATTTTTGTTCTCCGCTGTGCAATGACTTACCACCTTGTAACAGGTCGTGTTTGTGTCACTGCACTGAGAAGGACGTGAGTGATAGCAGTTATTCTCTGCTCATGTATTTTTCAGATTGGATGTTTGCCAGAGGTTTGCAATCGGACACAGAGTACCAGAGTTTGGTCACCTAATTGACAAGGGCCCTGCTTAAAACAGCAAAAATACACATAGTACGTACAGTATAATATACTGTAAGAAGGCATAAGATTTCAGCACTGGCTTTTGTCGAGCAACACTGTCTCCCAACTGATCATTTTAAACAACACTTGACCTTTGTGCAGATTTTTCAGAAGAAAAAAGAAACAACAACCAGGAACCATATCAAACAATAAAAATAGAAGATCAAAATCAAATCATCTCCACATTACTAATACATTACAAAACAAATTACTGGCTGATTCTACGGATCCAATACACACATGTTGCCTTTTTTTCAGTTTATGTAATCAATAAATGAGCCAGAAAGATGCATTTCCTGTGTGAAGTCCCTTAGCTTAACAATGCACATTTTGTGATGAGAGGACATTACAGATTGATCACACATAAAACCACAAAAAAGGAGAAAAACAGCATTCACAGACGGCTTCAGGTTATCAGCACCCACCAGGGTATGAAGAAAAAAAAGCCTCTTCACATTTAACACAAGCTTGATGAAACAAGATTTGCCAGATGTAGCCTTGGATTCTGATTCTGCTGATGCTTTTTTTTCTATCCGCTTGTCCATTAGCTCTGGAAGTCCACGGTTACATAATACAAAAAAACAATAACAAACAAATGAACCAAAAAAACAAACTAACACAAATAAAATTTCATTTCCCGACAGGGTCAAACTCCTTATCTACATCTTACGCTGATGTTGTGCCACTCAACTTGAATTTCTTCAAGGCTTTAGTCGCCCGGCGCCTTCAACCGTAATTAAGGATGAGAAATGAGTTTAAACTGTTTTCTGCTGATAGCAGAATGGCCATCTTGAAAACCCTTATCCATGACACTGTAGGCTACACAATCCCACTCGCAATCCCAATCACACTTGCACACCTTCTCACAAACACGCATCCTTCTATGTGTCTTCTTGATAGAATTGTCCTGATTTAGTCTTCCCTAAATCCTGATAAATTAGTCTTGTGTGGGTGTCATTAGTATCATTATTCCCATGCCCTTTTGCACAGAACCCCCTAAGGCCTGCTGTAATTTATTAAGACGCTTTAATGTCTGCTAAATCATGGCACATATCAGGCTTTCCATTCATCAACTCAGGCCCCCTGTGTGCTGTTCTATCACTTTTCTGATCTACTCGCTCCTGTCGTCTTCAAGCAACGGAAAGACAGAATGAGCAGATCAGAGTACCTGAGCGGCAGGGTATCACTGAAATACATAAATAAACAATGGCAACATACCACATCAAAAAGGCCAGTACGACTCACAACATAGGACGGGTTCACAAAGCATCAAAACACAGCTGAATGCAGATTTAGCCAAATGATGTCTGAGCTGGTGGCTGGATTTCAGTTATCTGACTGGCACAATTGGCAGCACTTTACACCTCTTGTCCTGACTACAATGGCTCATGATGCGCATCGACTGGCACTGGCTGTGTCTCCCAGATGGATGAAGACTAGGGCTGCAACTAATGATTTTTCTCCACTATTGAAGAATCAGTCAGTTGTGTTTCCCAATGATTAACCAGTCTGTAAAATGTTCTCGAAATATGAATAAGCAGGAGTTCACGATCGCTTGTTTTGTCTGATCAATAAGACAAAGCATGCCATATGAGACGCGAGATATTTGAATTCTGATAAGCTGACAGGGGCCCCTCAATGTCTGGCGGTGACTAGGCAGAATAACCGGGGCCTTTTTCGGTAATTTGAAATGACCATGGCTCTAAATTGGTTTGATATTCAAGGCTCACACTTGTCACTGACATGAGGAGAGAGGACTATGAGACAGTAAAAACTGCAGTAAAAAGTCTCCACTTAGTTGAGCTGACATCCAGCTGAGATGATTTATTCTAACTAAGTGAAGTTATCATTCAAAGGAACAAATGGGGTTTCAACTTATTAGGTTTTGTGATGATAAATAAGAGACAGGTCATGCTTGAAGAAGAAGTATTTGGTGTGACAAATCCAATCATATTTTGAAAGTTTTCACCGGCATTCTGAACAGCCAGCCATTAGTGAATGCTGAAATATGACGATATTATAGCAATAAAGAAAATTCATCTTTGAGGTATTTGTAATGTTTCATCCAGTTATAAATGCAAATTTGTGTCAAAACAAAAAAATAAACGAGCTTACTCTTTTCACCTTCACATACCTGGCATCATAGTGAGAAGTGAGGTGTGAAGCGGTTGTGAGGTGAATGTTGGATTGTCAGTTTTGGTGAGATGAACACCAAGACTGTGAAGAGATTAATGCAGTCACTAGGAAGTGCCCTAAGTATGTAGCTGAAGCACTGCAATGAAAAGAAAAATCCTCCAGTAATATTGAAAACAGTGACAATTGGAAGGTTTTGAATTTTTTTCTCCTTGTTAAAAGATGTTAGACAAAACAAATCGACATTTTAGAATTTTTTTCCCTTGTATCTTAATGACAAGAATTGTAACGAGTTCAGTAAGGGGGTGTTTTTCAGGGGCTGACAACTGAAAAATTTAACATTTTAACCTTGCTTTTCAATTTCATGTGATGAACATTTTCATGTACATTTTTGTTCATCAGTTTAGGAACTTGATGTTGAAGACCATTACTGAAAAGTCCACTCAAGTTGAATATGATTTCAACAGTAGGTAGAATATCTATAATGCATTAACAAAGGACAATACGTTTTTGGTTTAACAAGGGACAATAAGTTTTATCAAAGCACATGCTAACCAGGTTAACGAGCTAGTGCTAACTGTAGCTAATTGATTTCATGTTTTAGTTTATTGGCTTATAAAGTTTATGATAAGCTGTATGACATTCTCAGAATTGTCATCATACCCCAGCATTCTTAAAATGATCAAAATGGGAATTAAAATTCATTTTTGTAAGTAGTAGAAATTGAATATTTGGTATTATTTTGATAACAAATACTGGACTGCTTTAGACAAGTTTCAGTTTGGTGTTGGAAGAGATACTCTGAATTATTAGTTAGGCTATGACTATGAGTTGTGTTCGGGTTTTCATTGTGACGTGTAAAGGAAAACTGCTGCACTATGTTATGTCCATAAGTCAGTCCTATTTAACAATCTCCAAAGGCACAGGCATAGGAGAATATACATGTTCAAACTCTCTAATTAAGGTGTGAGGACGACGGCTGAAAATTCAAACATAACATAAAGCTATTCATCAAGGCCCTTCACTGATAAACACAACAATAATAAAACAGACTGGGAGTGTTGAAAAAAGCATGTGACTGTCTCTCTGATAACAAGAAGGCTGAAACTACTTTGGCACATGGATGGAAGTAAGGCATCTGTATCATTCTACAGTCAAAAAGAAACAGAAACTTTAAATGGAGCATTGTTACCAGCTGGTAAAAATATCAAAGGAGACACTTAAGTTAAAAAAAACAAACAAGCATTTGCCGACTGTTACACAGCAAGCCCTACTCTGGTGCTGCGTCACACTTTCTAAATAACACCACAATTTGTCATTCTCAAAAATTAGACAACGAAAATAATTTTTAAAAAAGAGCAGAAAAACATGGCCACCTCCACAACTTATGGGGAAAAAAACCTACTTCACACTGGAAATAATACTACATAATGAACGTTGAACCATCGTCGAGTTGTGTCACAATGTTGACCTGAAAGTAGATACCGCCGTGGCGAGAATCAAAGAGAGAGGCGTGATGTCCATACTCCAGGCTCCAGAACCACGGGAACTCATACCTGAGGCAAACACACACACACACACACACACACACACACAGAAAACACGACAGAGTTATAACAGATCAGTAGGAACGGTTCATAATTGTGATGTTAAATTAGACTCTGCAACACCTGCCACAGACTGAAATAGATAGAAAGTTTTGAATCATCGTAAAAAAAATGACACAGACACAGATTTTCTGGTTGATTACTTAACACAAAAGCAACAGAGAACTTGGTTAAAAGGGACACAGTTTGCTCTCATCAGTAATTTCTTATATCACACTATGAATGAGTTAATTATACTGCTAAACATCTCAGATATGATCAAATAATATCCACATAAAAAATACTCTAAAAGGATAAAAATACATAATTGATGCCAAAGAATGAATCCGAACCACTTATCAGACATCAGTTTTAATGAGCACAGCCTTATGTTTATCCTGGCAATGTGTTTTGTCCATACCTTTAATTGTGAGTCCAAAGATTATAGGGAAAAAAATCGCAATAGTTTTAAGTGAACTTTCAAAGAAAAAACAGAATTGAACCCTTCTTTCTTTTTTAGTTTTTTTAGAAATTTAACTCAGAACTTCAACAGCGTAAAAGTAACATTTAGAGGGAAACAAAGCGTCCCCCCTGAGTCTCACAGGATGGGAACAGCAGATAATAAAAAGAGAGTCAGTGACAGAGATGGATTGGGCTGCATATTTTAGCAAAACAATAAGCCCAAGAGAAGCACAAACCGGGCGGCGAGGGACATTGGTAATGATGAGTCGACAGACGACAATACGACTCAAGAAGCGTTCAGTGAGTTAGAATTTTAACATAAGAGAACGATTTATAAGCCAAAGTTTCCTTTGGTTTGTCTTCTTTTGGAACTTTTCAACAACGGCCGCTTAGAAACATCAGCTCTGAGCTTACTTAGTTTGTGGACTCGTATGGGCTCCGAGGCCGGACCCAGTCCTCCTTCACTCAGAGTCTGAATACGGATAATGTAGTCGTCATCGTCCTCTGCGAGGGTCAGCTCTGCTGTTGAATTGGTTGTTGTGAGTGTGTTTATCTCTTTGTGTCTCTGTCTTCTGTACGAAAGCTGCAAAAAAGAGAAAGGAGTGGGCTGATGCTTCGGTGATATTTATTCATGCATCCTGACGACTCAGAGGTTGATATTTTTGCCTCGTCACACGAATACTTGCGTCCATGTGAAATGCAACTGAAAACTTACCTGATAGCCCGCAACTTCTGACTCTGATTCCATTGCGACCACAGGTTCCCAGTAGAGGGACAGCTGAGAGCCAATTAGGCTCCACTCAATATTCAGCGGTGGCTGGGCTGGTGCTGCACGACATAAAATTATTTTTTTCTTCTTCATATTATCATGTAACAAATGACTCATCAAAGTGCTGGAGCTTTCACAGCAGTTATTAGATCCCTCTAAAAATGAGATCAGAGGAGGACAATGCTTTCTACCATTTGACTTCTCTTTTATGATCATGGAAACGTTCATCATCTCTCTTCTGCAAGGCTTAAAAAGCTCTGAATGGGCCTCGCAGTTCTGGCCTCCGCATGTTAATCAGTGCGGTTACGAAATCAAATGCTTTTGTGTGTTGATACTTACGTGGCTTTTTTGTGGTAACATTGATCGCAGGAAGGAAAGGGCCGGTGCCAGCCGTGTTGAAGGCGCTAACTGTTAGAAAATACTGCGTGTTTCCTGCCAAGCCGCTCACTGTGGCCGAGGTCTGGTTCCAAGGCACCCTAACTTTCCCCATGGTCTCTGGTTTAGTGTCATCTTCCCAGTAAACTACCTTTTTTTGAGACAGAGAACATGTCACTTGGCATATGAATGAGATGGAATTTTTTTTAATGGAAGCAAAATGCCCCATTTACACAATGGGTGCCATACAAGGCAAAGCAGTGCTAAAAGGTGCTCTTGTGGCTGGAGAGAAATATGCTGTTTTGCATTACCGCGTCAGGTTACATCCTTTTAAGACGTTTAGAAATTCAACACTTTAAAAAGTCTGTGTACTTTGTGCGACAACAACAACAAATCTCAGCTACATTAAAATGGCAATTCAGGAAATGAAAAATTATTTTTGGTGGCCAACAAGATGAATATTTTCAAACTGATTAAGCCGTTTATGAACTGTCAAATATAATGAAGCACGCGCAGCCCAAGATGATGACATAATAATTCTTATGTGGCTTTAAAACAAGACTTTGAAATAGAAATGCAACAAATGTTCGTAGAGCAGGAGCAATAAATTGTTCTGTCTCGGCGACTGCAGCAATGAAGCAATTACATTATTGGCTTTTTTTCTTTTTTCAAAAAATGTTTTGCCACTCGAAAAATGGATTTATCGTCTATTGTTCAACATTTGTGTTATGTATTATGGTTTAGCATATTAAGTATTCCACTAATGGAAATCAGTCTAATTAAAATATCCTTTTAAATTGTTTACGATGGATCAAATGCCAAACAAAGTTTTGAATTTTCAAAATGTCTATTTGATTGTAATTCCAATTACATTCCATTAGTCTTGAAATAAATTATGCCAAATGACCTTCACCCTCCCCTTATTTACTTTTATTTCCTTGTCATTTGAGTTTGTTGACTTTTGTACCACAGAAGTGTATCAGATGTGATCTTCACACAGAAATATTGAAATCATTTTTTGTTTTCACAGAGCAAAAACAAAAACAAACATCCTACATTACATTAAAGCTCTTTGATCGCCCTGATTATTTAGTCAGACACATGCAGAGGCAATCAGGGTGTCCCAGTTTATAATAGTTAGATGGCTGGAACTCTCTGTTTTGAGCTCAAAAACATTTTAACATTGCTCTTTTATTTGGAGAACAATGAAAGGGCCACTGATCGGCTCTGGTGGTTTATCCATGAGCACGTCTTGGATTTTGAAAATGAGCTCAGTATCATACTCTCTCTTAAATTACACCGACATAAAAAAGGCACGTGCGTGAGCAATTTTTCTTCTTCCACTCTGACATGTTTTCCCGACACGTCGACACCAAGAAGTCTGTAATTCCTGATACAACAACCACCCAACCGCTATTTCCATGGCGACACAGTTCGGAAGTAATGGGTTGTAGGTACAAAGGGGGTGATGACAAGCATTTGAATGATGTAGTGTGTGATATGTGTTTCGATTTAAAAGAGCATAAAGTACCTCATAGCCCAGAACCCTTTCAGGGGTGATAGAGAGAGCCTGCCAATTCACCTCAATCTCAGAGGCGGAGACACTTCTAGCCCAAACTCCTGCTGGCATTCCACTTGGCTCTGAAAACAGACCACAGGGAGACTGAGTGCTTCTGAGTCTTCCAACAACACGTAGATAAGCAGAGCAAATCCTTTGAATTTTTACATTTAAAACCATGTGGCATTCTTGTTGATCTCTGCTGTGATGAATCATCCCACAAAGGTGGTGCTGGTAAATAGACTAACACCCCAGTCCCCACTGCCCCCCCCCTCAGCACATTGAGAGGTGGCATAGATCTAAATGCCAACTGGTTTTTACTTTGACAGAGCCATTGTAGAGAGTGGTGATATTTGAAGGCTAACTGCCCACTCTTACATAAATGTGCTGCCAGTGTGGCCCACATTTTCAACCTTTTTTTTCTGCTAGTAAAACGATTTCTACAGCCTAACGCCGCAGATGAAGTAAAACCATTTTAATGCTCTTTGTCCTTTTCAAGAGGAGAACTTGCTTTATGGCCCCGTAAAGCCCCCGCTTAAATTTATTTCTTTACCTGTCTCTGCAGAGTAAATGGTGACCACCGGGCTGAACGGACCCTGTCCTTTGCTGTTGTAAGTGCCAACCTTAACGTGAAATGGAGAGAAGGGCGCGATGCTGTCGTTGCGGTACACATATCGAGATGCACCGGGGGCAGAGGTGGCCACATGAGTCCAGCTAATTTCTCCGAAGGCACGGAAAGCAATGATGTAACCGAAGCTCTCACCATTCTGCAGTTCTTCAGGCACAGGCTGAGAGTGAAACACAAAACTATAGTGATATTAAAACATATACAAACCACTCACATTCACTCCACCACTGGGTTCACACAATTATCGCAGACTCAGGAGTGCATGACCCTGAAATTGCTTTTGTGACCCATCTGATAAAATTAAATGAGCAGTAAAATGCCACAAAGAAGAAAAAGACACGGCAGTCTTTACAGAATATACAGGCTGCTTTTAGAGTGGGAAAAGCTAATCCGCATTTAATGACTTGACACAAAAATCACACAAGTAAACATCTCAATGATTTCTACAATTTCAACGTTATTTTTCTCAGCCAATCGCCTGCTTCGGTTTACTGCTCCATTTGAACGCTGTAGCTTTGTCTGACCGGCAGCAGTTCAACAAGGATGCAAACCTCGTAAATGAAATTAACTGCCAAGCTCAGTGTTCTGCTTTTCTGAACACTGCCGCCGCTTTACATGCAGACTCTTTAAGAAAATTACAAAAACTGCTGCAAGAGAGACTTCAACTGAACCCAAATTTATGACAGCCACAAGTCCAACAGGGCAAGGGCTTTGATTCAGCGAGACATATTAAGAGCCTCACTCAGGGATGTAAAAAAAAAGAAACGCAAAAAGACAGGATTAACTGCAGGCACACTGAGCAGCAGACTGGAGCATAAGACAGATGACTTACCTCCCATGTGATGACCAGTTCAGATCTGCTTCCCCCTCCTCCACCCACATCTCCCGGTGCTGCATCTGGAACTGCAAAACCACCACTTTGTTCATGTTTACACGTACGATAGACGTTCATAAAACCAACAAATATCAGCCGCACCTGCGTCTTCTGTCCTGGTCTTGACAGTCACAGGACTGGGTTCTCCAACCCCAACACTGTTTTTGGCCAGTAAGCGGAATTCATACTCCACCCAGGCGTTGAGGTCCACCACAGTGGCCGTCAAAGTGTTCCCGTAAATGATCTCTGGGACTATAGAGAGTAAAAAACAAAATAGAGAAAACATTGCTGAAACAGCTGTACAAATAATAAAAGAGACGGAACAGTCGAATTCATGTAAGTCTAAAGTGAGAGAACTATAAATTGTGCTGACTGCAAAGGGGGATTAAAAGTTGAACTCCTTGCTCAGTGAGAATGTACGAGAGCTTAAAGGAAAAAAGGTGTTTCTGTCTGCAGAAACACTGTTGATATCCACCAATTAACAACTTTTGTTTGCAGCTCGAGGGCAGCAGGAACAGCTATGGGGAAACACTGACTGTTCGACCTGTTAATCCAGCAGGCTGATGTGCAGATCCAGCGAGGGAAGAGAAACACTGCAAACCATACAGTCCTCTCATTCTATGATTGATGGGATTATGGCGGCAAGACATTTATCCATGCCGAAGCTTTTTGGTTTTCGACTTTATACTTTTATACTTTTTGAACTGAATGTTTGGTGAATGTCAACTGGGCACTCATCCTCTTTACTTACTCAGTGTGCATGATTTCCAAACATGAATTCAGAGTTTGATTCTTCAGACCAACTCACCTTTTTCCCCCCAGCTCAATTAATCTTCAGTAACCTTGAAAACCAGGTTCCACAGGTTTTCAATAAAACTTTCAAAAGTTTTATTGAGTTTATGCAGATATTTCCGCAACACAACCTGTCTCGTGGCCCACATATCAAAGTTAATCAATATTGGGTTTCTGACTTCTCTTTTCCACAACGTATAATTTTCCACAAAAATCATAAGGTCACTATGGTATTTATACAAGTATATATTTATATGCTCTGCGAGTGGCAAAGAAAAGTAAGAGGATGAAGTAGGCCATGCTTTTAACCCTTTATGGTTGAACGCACTATATTTGATACACATGGTTCTAAATTCCAGGCTTTTTCATTGATAAACAAAACCGAAAAACTAAAATGTGGGGGGAAGATATGTGTATTTAAAAAAATGATTTTAAAAAAGGCTCTAAATTCCCACCACCTCCAGAGTCCAAACTTCTAGCCTGACCCAGCACTGACTTCCTGCCATACTGGGAGGAGAAAGACCAGGGATTCCCTGAGGAGATCTTTCAATTATTTAAACGACAAAAGCTTGTGCCTAGAGAAGATAATTCACATTAAAGGAGTGCATACCTGTGTTAACTCTCTGCCAGCCCACTGTGAAGGGAGTTCTGGTCTGAATGAGGTAATTGGTGATGGGGCTTCCATTGTCCCTGCCAGGGCTCCAGGCCAGCTGGGCTGTGCTGTCTGTGACTTCCTCCACTGTCACGGAATCTGGAGGGGTGGGGGGGCCTGGCTCAATCAAATAAACAGACACTGTAAGCATTTTACCCATACTAAAGAAAAGATGACACCACAGGCACACAATTCAAACTATAACACAGCACAGTCTGCCAGAGAATATTTTCAAAACCCTTCCAAGTGAAGTAATGCCCTTCACAAGGAACTGAGAGCTAATTCAGGATTTATCCTCCAATAGTCATCCAAAATTAAATCCCTCTCTTTCATGGTCCACATGGTAATTGATCTATTGGACAGCGGATATAAGTAGATGCAGAGTAAGTGTAAAAAGTAACAGATGGAAATGGGTGTCATAATGCATAAAAATCTTTGCTCTTTTTTGTTCAAATAAATCATCCTAATCAAGCGGTGTGATTTCTTTCCTTGCTGCCCTAATAATCCTGTTGGCTCATCAGAAATAAAGGACCACTGGGGGGCTGTGGGACAGACCACAATAAGCTCTGCTCACAGAAGTGGTTTATAATATGAAGCTAAATATTTGAATCATTAAACTATCATTTTAATAACCACTCAGTGCCTTGAAACAAATGGGTTTGCACTTATAAAATGTATAACTGCACTCAACATAGAGGCTTAATAAGTACCCACTGAACTAAATCTTCTTGTTTACATAAGCCTTGTGCGTACTGCCCTCATATCTTTGAGCCTAAAGCTTTGGATTTAGAGATATTGATCTTTGTAAAACTCATTAGAGGCTGTTGATAGAAAAAAAAAGGTTTAATACACTGGCATCGTTAATACATATTAATGGGACACACAATCAAGGATCAATTCCTTATCCTCTTAATTATATTTCAGTGGCTTAAGGCAACAGGATGCTGTCAGTGTCTTCTGAGAGTTCAAATAATGTGGGCTTAATAAGAAATGGCTATCCATGGCTTTATTACAAATTTAGAACAGACACACCGAGTGTCATGTTTTGAATATGTGAGATCAAAATACTACTAAGACTAAAAACCCTGAACACTGTTAGATCAATTGTTGTCACATGAATCCCCTTTATTGTAATGACAATGATAGAGATGCTTCTGTCAAATAAGCAGAAATATTCACAAGTGGATTTGAATGTTAATGACCATAATGGTATCCTTACACAGTGACCTTCTCTATCACCACCATCACCTCCCAGCGGAGTGTTTGTGAGGCAGCACCGAGTGGCATCTAAAACATTAACCGTGGCCATTGTTAAAAAAAAAAGAGAAAAAAAAGAACACAGATGATCACTCAAGAGTCTTTGTGTCAGCGGCAATTATCTTTGACCTTCAGAGCTCCAGGAGGAAGGGAGCGAAGCAGGACTGGAAATCACATCCTGAAATGAACAAGCTGCCAAAAATTCATGATCGCAAGAACATGTCCACACTCAATTACACTAATGATCACTTTTTACTGCAACTACGCTAAAAAAACGTCTGCGGCGGTCACACTAAAACAACTGGTAAAAAGATACTGCTGATGTTAAACACATGTGCCACCAAGATCAGCTCACCTCTCAAAGAATGCAGTTGAAATGGTGATAGTTTCGGTTTGCATTTTTAAATCTACAGTTCTTAAAATTTCATGGCAGCTCAAAAGTAAACAGCATTTTGAAAAAAGTAACTGAAAAATAGAATGTAAATATTTAATCTCTGCACTCTTTTGGGATCCCCTCCGCTTAAAATAATCCTCATAACGTGACACAAATTATTCAGAAAAAGAAATTCAACTGAAAACAATAGCTCTGATTTTCTCGACAGGGAATTTCCACTTGTAGCGGGCGGACATTTCCGTGAGCCACTAATGATGAGCATTATAGAAATGAAAAATAAATGGAAATAAACATGAAGAAATTGAAAAACAGAAATAGCATGCCATGTGCGCAATACCAGAACTAGCTTGTATAGTCATAATAAGAAGAGAATAAGAAGTTGTCATTTTTACACAAAAGTATCCGTAAACATGTCATTAAGAAATTACATTTACTGTATCAGATGCCCAGAAGGTGCATCACTTTATAATTTCAAAAGAGGGATGAGATAAAACTCAAACGTTTTGCAGAGCATATTTCTGTAGTTGAAGGATATCAGATGATTCAATCTCACATAATCATCCATGGATATCAATCTTATTCTATGCAATCTGTACAGAATACAACCCCTTTCTGTGAGGTACAGGTCAACAGAGATGGATTTTTTTGTCATTTTTGCTTACAGCTTACCAAATTCTGTCAACACTCATCTGACTAATGTTCAGACACAGTTTGAAGTAATAAAATACAGTCAAAGAAGTTGTCAGCGCAGTCGGAACTGGCCAGAGCAGCTTTAGAGCAGCAGGGAAAGGAAAACGGTGGAGAGGCCAAGGAACAACATAATCTGTAAACATGTGAAAGCATTATGATGGAATGTGCTTGTATGGCATTGGCATCCAGGGACACTGGTTATTCATGTTTATTGATGATGTGACAGGAGACAGATGCCCCCAAATGCATAGTGATGTATGAAAAGATAAACTATCTATCCAGATTCTACCAAAGGCAAAGAGGCCGATCAGCACTTTGCAGAAGAGATGACCAGCTGAACAAAACATATCAAATCTAATGTTCAACAGTAAGGCTGCATCTCTCACAACAAAAATCAAACACTTGAAAATATCTGCAAAAGCAGTCCTGGCAAAGCAAAGGGAGGAGGATTGGCTTCACTGTGGCATCGTTTTATCTTTCGGTTTCATGAATTTGCTCCCTATGACATCAAATCGTTCCTCTGGTTTGTACGAATTGTGCTCCCGACAAGAGCATCTGAAAGTACAGAATTGTTAGATTATGGCTATCACACATTATTGAACAATCCATCAACACCAGAGTTAGTAGAAGCTGTGATTCTTTAGTTGGGATTACCCTGATGATGAGATTGATTTTACTGTAATACGGTCCTGTTGCTGAAATCACTCTCAGGCTATTTTAGAAAATATGACACATAGGATTGTAAGCTTGGTGGCAGCATTGGGACATTAAGATGAATGCCGGTCTGTTATTTTATTGTTGGAAACAGGGCACGTCTGTATGTATACAAACTGCTGCATTTCATGGAAGTTTCACAAAAATAATATTGTTCAGTTAGGAAATAAGTATAACCACAAATCACCTCAGAATAATAAAATCAATTATATGTTTGCTACCGTTAAATTTTTTTTTCCAAATAAGGTGAGTGACATTTGTGGCTGTAGCTCAGGTAGAAGAGTGGTGGATGGTGGTTCAACTCCAGGCTTCCCTCTTCACAAACTGGCTGTTTGTGTAGTGTATCATCATGGCAGAAAAGACCACCGAGAAAATTCTGTTCCTTCGAGAACTGTAACTGTGGCTGTCTTCTACGAAAAATGAATTTGAAGCTTTTTAGAATATTTTTTTAGTGGGTATCGTGTCTTTGTTACAACGCAGCCTTTGTGCTAAGAATGAACAGAACGAATGACAAAATGCCGGTGACATAGGTGTGAGGACATCGTGACAATGGAAATATGTGAGCCATACATATGCATGCAACTGTGGCCTCCCCCCACCAACCGTCACACGTTCTCTATCCAGCCTCATGCTTTTTGAAGTCATTTGATATAAACTATGAGACATCTGTGACAGCTGCCGGGAGCAGGAACTGTAAATAATGCACAGTCTGAGTCACAGTCAAGTTAGTCTCCAGTCACTTCTAGGCCAATCCATTTCCCCTGACATGTTATTGCTTTTTACTTGAAAAGCAGCATTATTTTCCATTTACTTTTCAACCATTTCATAAGGAATTCTCATTATTACAATTTGCTTAGAAGATCTTAAACATGCCAGGCCGAATCACTGGTGGGTACACTTGCAAGATAAAGATATGGATCCAACCTTTTCAAATCCTGACACCCAAATCATCCTTCACCTCGCTTGACATTTAGCATACTTGCGTTGTGTCAATTTGCTGGGTTATTTGGCATATTGATCTCAGCAAGACAACCCCTTCTCTCTCCAAAAGCATTAAAACATGGCCATTCCCTCTAAAGTGCAACAAAAGTCATTTTGTTCTGTCAAGTATAACTATCGACAATTGTGTCTCTGTGGAGCCATGCATACTGCATGAGTGAGCTGTCTCAGACAGACAGCTAAACACTCTGGTCCCGAGTACATTGTAACGGCGTTGAAAATTGGTCATCGCAAGGACAAAAAAGAAAATGAAGAAGTAAAACAACTGTGGCCGTGACTCTCAAGGTTTTTTGTCCAGTTCTTGACTGCCACAAACATGAAATGAAAAAAGGTGCCACTTCTGTTTAATGCAATCAAACAACTGCTACAAGAAATAAACTGACCGTAAAAGCTGTAGAGCGGGATGATTTCCGGACAGAATTTCATGAGAGCATGCCGAACCATGACATAAAACAAACCCATTTTCCTCCCAAAAGCGACACACCCCGAAAGTAAGTAATCTGTATATTCTCATTAAAACATAAAAGCTCCAAATTTTCCCTAACACAGTATTATTTAGTGGCCCTTGCGGACTACAGATATCTTTTTTTATAGTGGCTTCATCCATCTTCCACTTTATAGTCGCTACTAGATTTTTATTTTCTGTTGAAAAAAAAAAAAAGAGAAACCAATTAAACAGGCCTGGCTGCAAGCCCTGTTTTAATTAGCGAGTGCCAAGCAGAGAGGAGGTTTTCTTACCTTTCACAATCAATACAGCAACGGCTGACAGGCTCTCCACGTCCGTGTCCACCACACAGATATATTTACCAGCATGGTAAAGCTGAATGTTCCTGATCATCAGATCTCCTGCTGTTCTCTACCAAAGAGGAGAGAAGGCTTAATGTAGCATGAAAGATAACAGACCCTGTGACAGCTTATTAAAGAATGTACTGAAGCATATATATGGTGCAATAAATAGTGGTCCCACGAGCGTTTGGATTTTGGAGTTATTCAGCAAGAACTTTTTTTTTTTTTTTTTAGAAAAATGCAGTTCAACGATAAATCGGAATATATCGGGACACATGCACATAAAAAAGAACAAGGCCCTAATTCACAAAAAATGCTCACTTTGATCGTAGTGTCAGCTTATTCATTTGCTTTTTGCAAAGGTCACTGGTATAACCTTCGAGACCTATTGCAAGGATGAACACAAAATAATCTATTCACACAGTGTCTCATCATTTGAAGAGGGAAAAAAGCCTTCAGCGTTCTCATCTGTGAGGACACCCGTAAGCAACAAATGGCAAATTAGTGGTGAAATCGTTCTCCTGGCATTGGCAGGGAAACACAGCAGTTCAGCCAATGTGGTTTAATTATGGAAATTAAATTCCCTGAAGCAGCAAAGTTAAGTTGATAATCTCTTTGGACTGGGGACATTTTGGCATTTCTTGGGATGGAGTTTCTTTCAGATAGGAACATTGTCAGTCAGACACACACACAGGAAGAATGGTTACTCTCAAAGGGTGAGAGGATGTTCTGTAAGTGTTTTGTCATTTGGGTGTCTGCCATGCTTTGATTCCACTGGAAGACACATCTAATAATATGTATCCACTTCCTTTTATGTAGGGCTGTGCAACAGGCCATGTCAAGCAGAATTCAAGACCAGCCTAGGTATTAAAAAGTAGATGAGCTAGCTGAGGCTGAACTGGAACAGGAGAAATGTACTCAAAAGGATGACTGTCTGTCACAATGGCTAAGCAACTATAGTGCATTACCTGCACAATGACTTTCATTCTAAAAGTGTATTTTGACATGAACATTTTCTTGTTACTATTCACAAAATTACAGCTGGAGGCGTAAAGGCCTTAACCGATCAATTTGCCTTTCCTTCTTCAGATTTTCACATCCCCCCATAGCTCAGATAAGACATTTTGCATTTTGAAATAGATATCACACCACCAGCTGCAGCAAAACTGGCTGCGGTAAATCCTTCCAAGAAACCCCATGATATCTAACCTCAAGCTGTTCCTTTTAACTAATGACAAGGATGGAGGGGAGTAAGATGGAAAGAGGTGCCAACTGCCCAGTCGCACATTCCGAAAGAAGGATGACTTTGGGTCACTCACTCCGCCCACGAGCTCAAAGTGGCCATCTCCCTTGGTGATCAGCTGTCCATTGAAGGCCCAGGAGAAGGAAACATCAAGGACGGGATCACTGTCGACCTGGCAGGGTAACACAATGCTCTCGCCTACGATGATCTCCATGTCGGCCGGACCCTGGATAATTCTGGTTGGATCTGTTGCAGAAAAAAAAGTACATGTGCCAATCTGTCTCAATAACGGAGGCGATTAACTGCAAGTAGACCGCTGCTGACTTTTCTGAAGTAAAAGTGTCAATATAGCGCTGTAGAACACAGAGTAATTCAGCAGTACGGCTAGTCACAGGCTTGTGTTGCCGCCATAAAGAAAGGTTTCATAAAAGTCTCAAATAATCCATGATAATATGCGACCTGCCATCACATAAAATGAATAATACTCCAGGATGACACAGCTCATGTAATCTTCCGAAATCCCGATAACAATTACAATGCACTGCGGATCAGATAAAACCTCATGTAATAAGCTTCTCTGTGCATCGTGTTCAAAGACGAGAAGCAAAGCTTTCAAGTCTACCAAAGCAGTCATTTGGAGAAGCTCTCCACAGTTTAAGCGTCTAGATAATGAATCTCTCGGTATCAAATAAAGCAGGTACCACACAAAGGAAGAGGACTTGTTCTCGTATTTCTTACCTTACAATGACCGTAAAGAGTAGAATACTAACAATAAAAAAAACTGAATGGAAATAAAGTCCTTTTTGGTTCTTAATCTGCTAAGAATCAGTGTCTGGGTCAGGACTGTGTGTCACCGACCGCATCACGGCTGTGGAAAATACTAAAGTGATTTAGAAAATAAGTGGCCTTGACAGTCACAGTGGCAGACGGCATCATTCAGTGCATTAACAAACCCAATAAGAAGCTCAGGGAACACTCACTGTCTCTCCATTGAAAAAAAATAAAAAAAAGACACACACATTCCACAACAAAAGCATCTGTGACACTACCTCACTCACGCTGTCATTACTTCCACTCAGGGTGCTTTTATTTTCTTCAGTAAATTGGTTGTTTCAGCTGCTTTAAGGAAAACAGTGTTCGGGTATTTTGTCAAAGACCTTCCCAGAGTGTGAATGCAGCCACTGAAAATGCAGCTGAACGAGCAAACGGGGACGCTTTTCTCATGTTTCAAGGTGCCACGGGTAAGCGCAGCACAAGTATTGAGACTTCTACAGTGAGAGAGTTGTGAAGACTTCCAAAAGTTTTGTGCTCCTCAGGTAAAAACTCAATTTTTCTTATGTTTTCCACCTTTGGGTTATTGACACAAGTGCGGGAGCTCTTTCTCTCTCTTTTATGTTAATCCTTTCAGCGCAGTACATTCTGCTTACTAAGTCAACTGCACAAACAATCTCCTATTTGATGGGAGAGCTCACCCGTAACAAGGAGCCTTCCAGTTGTACTTGACGTGCCAAATCTATTTCTAGCGAAGCATGTGTAGCTGCCTGCATCAGACTTGCTCACATTTGCAAGCCTCAGTGTTCCATCTGGAGAAAGTGTGATCCTACATGAGATAGAAAGAACAAAAGACTCATTTCATCACTGCATAAATACTGATTTCATTTTTTTTCTTCTCAGTATTCCAATTGATTACGGTTGCCTTGTGGTTAATAGTTGTGTGTATTTGAGAAAAGATGGAGAATATAGTGCTAATTCTGAATTAATCCAATACATATAGAATAGATAACGTTTTTTACCTGTCATTAGTGTGGATAGGTTGATTTCCTTTCTTCCATAAAATGCTGGCAATGGGATAGGCCTGAGGTTTACAGTCTAAAGTCACAGTAGTTCCTGCTTTGGCTTTGAGTAAAGCTCTGAGGACGTTCCCTGTGAAGTCTGGAGGAGACGCTGATGGGAAAGAGTAAACTGTCTTTAGAACAAGACTACAGGAAATCTCACATGGCTCTCGAAAGTACGCCGCAATCTGAACTGTGAAAATCATAAAATAATAATGTAATGGAGACAGACGTTTTAAATATCTGTGAGGCAATAAAAGAGACGGATCTCTCTCATTCTTTTTTGATCACTTGTTAATGTTTGATGACTCAAGAGTTTGCTAAAATGACTACACGTAAATGTATGAGAAAAAAGAATTCATGAAAAGCTCTGATGATAAACACCTGTACTTTTAGTAGAATTAAATACAATGAATCAAGTTTGCTTTTTAAACTGAGAATTTGATAGTTATAATGAGAAAAACATGTTCAAACTGAATTTGACCCCTTGAAATCATCCTCACTGACCCTTTTATCCACTAATCCAGACAACCTTTAAGAAAGACAGCAAGATGACCTTTTAGATTCTTTGGTAACAATAATTTTAAAGGTTTAAGAGATAAATGCCATCCTACCTAAAACCATTAGCTCAGCAGCAAAATATATGACGCCGTGTTTATTCTCAGCCACACACTGGTACATGCCAGCATCAGACAGTGTCAGCGCTGACACTGACAGGATTCCGTCCTCAACGTGGATTCTGTCCTGTGAAGAAAATGATGACAGGAAGAAATGATTGCTTTAGACCTAAAGGTACCTTTTGCTGACAGAAAATTCCCAAACCTTTCATGGTTGTTTGAGGTTTATTTGGACTATAGTAACTGTTGTCATGTGTGTGTGTGAGAGAAAAATTCTGACAACCGAAAGGTGTCTGGAGTTTTCTCTTAAATCCCTGAAAACAAAGGACCAAAACATCTTGATTACATGATTACAATAATGACATAATGAAGATATTGTACATCAAACATCTGTCACTGGTTCTTGAGATGTTTCTGCAACATGATCGTGCCGGAGAGAAATCTGTAAACACAATTCAATACGATTTCTTCAGCTACTATGTGAAAGAACTGAGAGAAGAAGAATGAGCATTTCAACATTTTCCCACTGAATAAAAAGATGAATAAGATTCAGAGTTTCTTTGGAGAGACAAAAAACCCCCATCAATGCAGCTCCCCACCAATCAGGTCAGAAGCCATAAGTCATTAAAAGGCACAAGACAACCTGCAGACTATCAGTAAAAGAGCCCTAAAATCCCCCGTTATGATGAAACAAAGATGGAATTATTTTTGCAACAGTTCCAGCGGCAGGTTTGCTTGATGTGTTGAGCAAATGAGGCACAAAGCATCCCCTCATTAATTCCATAACCAAAAGTCAAATATGATGATAGCAGCATTATTTTGTGAGTGTTTTTCTGCTAAATGGACTGGGAGACCGCTAAGAATAAAGGGTGAACCGAATGCTAAGAAATAGTGAGCACCCCTAATGGAGAACCTTTTCCAGGTTACCATGAACTCAGAATAGCGAGCCAACGACTTGAATAATGGCACCAAAAAGGCTCAAGAAAAGCTTGAGGTAAACTGTTAGTGCTGGACTTAAACTAGTAAATAAGCTCTGAAGAGACTTGCTGTACAATGTTGTATATCCTGCATGAGCACAAATAGTTCTGCCAAAAGGGTAAGCTGTCCCAAGCTTGTGGGGGCAATTCTTGACAGATTCCAGATGGCCACTATTGACAAAGATGCTTTAACAAAGTCCTGTATAAGGACCGTGAATGTTAAAGTCCATTTATTCAAGATTAGTACTTTTTCATTTGGACTGAATAATGTTGCGAAGGCTGGTATCATGACATTTGGGAAATAAATTAAATGAGGACGTATCAAGATGAGTTTTAAACAGCAATATTTGGTGAAACAGTGTATCCCGACAGCACATTCATCTTAGCTTTTAACTGGTCTTGGTAACTGTGTCCAAACAGAACAAAAAATGCAACTATTGTGTTTTTGTGTGTCAGCTAAGGTGTAAGACGGGAGCTTTGAAATTCTTTTGTTATTACATACATAATTTCACTTCTATTTCTTATTTATCATTGTAATTTATAGTAAGAGTATAAAAATTGATGAACCATGAGCAAATTATAATGTACACATGTAATCAAATAAGTATTTAAAGCGTCTGATCGAATAAAATGCACAATAAACCATTTGATGG
Organism: Menidia menidia; assembly: GCA_907169785.1. NCBI lineage: Eukaryota > Metazoa > Chordata > Actinopteri > Atheriniformes > Atherinopsidae > Menidia > Menidia menidia. Next base: position 7,070,921 of record CAJRST010041110.1, read on the forward strand.
CCTGATTACAGATACAAAAATTAACAAAGATTATTTTCAAATTCTATGAATGCATCTTCCTCCCACAGTCTAAAAACCGGCATGTTAGGTTAATTGGTGAGTCTAAATTGCTTGTAGGGGTGAATATGAGTGTGTTGTCTGTGTGGCCATGTGATAGATTGGTGACCTGTCCAGGGCCTGCCAGCTGGGATAGCTCCACTGACCAAGCTCGGAATAAGCGGTATGGGCAGTGGTTGGATGGAAATATAACATATGGAAATAACCTTCTTTCTACATCTTATAGAAATAAGAAAATGTTGAAAAAAAGTTTGTTCAGATTCAGTTTAGCGGGTGGTCGCTCCACAGATCAGCACATTCATTTGGAAAGGCGTGCCGCTAAAAGCCCTGGACGTAATGAAGCTGGGACAAGAAAAAAAAAGGCACCATGCAAGATAGATTCACAGACACTGTGAATGCAGCAAAGTTAAAAGGAGTTGCAGCATCTCACGGTCACATTCACAAATTTTACAGTGTGAACTGTGAAAGGCTGTGGTGACATGATGACAGTCTAAATAAGGCAGTTTTCACCCCAAAATGTTTGTCATACAAACATGTATCTAAAGAAAGAATAAAGTCAAACAAGGATTATTTAATGCTTCTATTTATCTATGCTTTGAAATATCAAATGAAAGTAACATTTGGTACCCAGCTAACCACATGTATACCTTTAAATGGCTTATATCTAAATATATTTTTAAAAAATATAAGTTTGAATATCTGTGTTAAACCATTAAGAACTATATCAAACTGCACGGCACATAGGGCTCTGTATCCAAATGGAAAATCCCTGAACCCAATATGCATCAGTTCATCAGTTCAACGTGAGAGATCCACCCTCAGAATATTCGGGTAAACACCATGCTTGGTCATTTGACACTGATGATACAATTTGTAAGGTTATAGAAATTACTGAATGAAACTTCAAATGTCAGTTTGATTATAATGTAGCACACTATGGTTATATTCACCATCTCATTCCAAAGAGGTATGGTTTGTGCTGAGCTTTATATAGCACTGCCAAGAAAATAAATTTCAGCAGCCAGTTAAAGGCAGCCAAGTTTAAAGCTACTGATCTCAGAATACACTGTGCGCATTTCTCCTGTGGTTTGGAGTGAGGTGTTCAGCTCTGTATAGCATATTTCACAGTAGATTAAGCCCATTGTCCCTAAATCTGAAGAAGCTTAAACATGCACCATGAATAATGAAAAAGACCTCTAGACTCCTTTCAGACGAAATGGAGCAATCTCTTGGGAACAACACTGATCCACTCCCTAAGACTGTGTAATCTGCCAAGGTGAAGCTGCACCACTGACAGTTACATCCATGTCTCATCACCGGCTTACATCGGCAAGATGTTTACATTCTTCTTTCCTCTAACTCTGAATTACACTGAGGAAAACAGAAACACGTTGTACCCCAAACTCCTTTTATGTACGAGGATGAGCTGTGGCAGAAGATTAGGTCTTTCGAATGAAGCACTTGTAGCTGGCAGAAGACAGGCGGCAATTTACCTCAGAGAGGAGCTGCTGGCCATTCTTCAGCCAAGTGTAGGAGGGTTTGGGCTTGCCATTGGCTCGGCACTCCCAAAACAGTCTCTCCTCTATGGCCAGGGCTGTGTCCTTCATGGTCTGAAACCACTGAGGCTTGGCTGAGGACACAGAAGAATATTCTCCTGTGAAATATCTCACGAGAAGCTCGAGCACAGATTTCAAGGGAGAGGCATTGTGTTCATTAATATGCTGCAAAACAGAAACTTCAAAGGGGATTTATGTAGATTGGCAGTTCAGACCCAGAGAAAATCATTACATCTGAAGATAACCGGTTTGTCTTTAAGAGACTGAGGAGAAACGATAGAAAATTTCGTCACTTAAAGTGTTTCTAGCCCCCGGCAATAAAAAAATTAACATTGAACACCGAGCACACACAGCCTGTCACTTCTGCTCTGAGAATAATAAACATCAACCCCGGAATTCAGCTGCCTGTGTATATATTTACAACTATTCAGGAAATCTCAAGCCTAGAATGCTGCTTTCAAAATAAGCACAGCTTCTTCACAGGCACTGTACATACTGTCAGTGCCAGTTTCATAGGTGTCATTTTCCCAAGAAAACAGCAGCTCCAGCAAGCCAAGAGCCAAATGTGCAGAATTCCAGAGAAAAAGATGTCCTTGTTATAGAAAAGGGATTATTTTTCTGCATAATAATAAGCTGTAACAATTATCTAATGTGAAATAGCCATTTTTGCACAATATTTCTTGTGGAGAGACATCACTGTTTTACATTACAGAATTAAGGGTCACGTTTTCAACCATTACATTCTTCTAAATATTCTAGTTTTTTAATAAGACAATCAGTTTTATGTTAGGTAGACATTTAATGTTAAATTAGATCAAGTGTGAGAATTTGTTCTTTATTCCAAATGGAAAATCTAATTTCAAGAGAAGATCATTAATGAGGACACAAAAGGTTCACTGGGTACATTTTCAGCATTTTCAACAGATGATACTCCAGCATTAAGCATTAATTGAACTAAAAAATCCAGCATGATAGAGGGAATTTTTGTGGCAGTGAACAAAAATATTCATTTTGTCTCCATTAGACCACGGCCTCAGTTATATTTCAACAAACAGTTGAAAGCAACGGTACCATAAAAAGCCAGCCGACCGGCAGCCGTGTTCTTCCCCATCTTGTTCTCAGCAACACATTCGTATCCTCCTGTGTCATCCTGCTGGAAGCTGGGGATCTCCAGCACGGCATTTGAATACTTCATTTTGACTTTGCTGGGGAAGGGGACCCCGTTAGCCCTCCTCCAGGTGATTTCTGGGACGGGGCTAAAAGAGACAGGGGAAGAAAGCCTGTCGCTCAATTTGCATGTGTCTGTAGCGATCCGGCAGTAATGAAGTGTTTGATGGAGTGAAAAAGCCTCCTCAGTGTGTTTTTTTCAGGATGAATGGGTAGACTAAATCTAATCCAACCAAAAAAAGAGCTTTATTGCGTGACTTTCACACCAACCATGGCTGCATGCCACACTATGAGAAATATAATTGCCACGGCAACATCGCTACACAAACATCAGGGGTTCCTTGTCTGGAATGATAGAAAGCATGCTTCGAGGAATACAACTTACTTCCCAAGGGCAAAACACTCCAGTGTTACCGTTGATCCTTTTGCAGCAGGTACATTGTCTGGGAAATTAACTTCTATTTTCGGCTCGTATTCACCCATCACTCCTATGGACAACAAACACAAGAACCTGCTCAGTATTCAGTTATTTATGTCATTCAAGCAGCACGGCTGGCACCGTGGACCAAACAATGCCACTGTAGAACTAACAGAGTAGAAAACAACAGACACAGGAGCAAGCATTCTCTTTTGGGCAAACCCAACACGGTGCAACACTTCAGCTCACAGTCACGAGGATGTTGTGAAATACTGACAAGAAATAATTTAAAACTCTGCATGAGGGAATTCATTTATTCTTTTTTAAGCCATTGACTTTTTATCTATTATTTCAAAGCTTGAGTGGGCAGTTTTATTTTTCATATCAGTATTCAGGGAAAGGCAGTTAAGATCAGGACCAGACACTGACGCAATGGGATTCAAATTTATGCAGCTACATGTACAGTACACTGAGTGGAAACTAACTGGTAGAGCCTCCAGAACACTCAATGTAATGGTCCAGTGACGTATGACTCATGTTTAATTCATTCAAGGCAATCTTTATTCACTCTTTCTATGAAAGCATAACAGAGAATAGAAGAACACACCACTGAGAAAAAGCCTGAGAAGTCATGTGAAAGCAGAGGGGAAGCTTTTAAAAAGGAATGCAAATTATAAGAAAGCCAAGTCAGCAAAGAGGAGATTTGTGTACCCTGTTTGCCAGCTTACATTGAGAAGCAACTATTTACTTAGAGCCATTAGCACTCAGTGACTCAACTGCAGTAAGGCACGACAGGACAAACAGCATTAATGCTAGTCTGAGAATAACAGCCACCTAAAAAATGAGAGCTCCATTAAACAAAGCCGAGTGGCCTGCTTGTCATTTAACAGGCCCCTCAGATGTGTCTTACCATCTGTCCTGAGGATCAGAGATGTAGGTGAGCTCTGAACTTTGCCCTTCGTGATGCTGTTCATAACCACACACGTGTAGTTACCCACGTCAGAGGGCTCCACCTTGGCAATGTAAAGGTTTCCCGTCTGCTGCGAAACGAACCGCCGATTGTCTTGCTGAACGAAGTACGGGTACTCGTTGAAAATCCATGCATACGTAAGGTCTAAAGAACAAGAAAATTAGGCATAAACATGCCATTCATGACATTTAGGGAATTATTGAGATCATATAAACATATAAACGGTGAACTGCAAGTTACAAGATTCAATTTCCGGCGTTTGAAAATCCTGCCTAACACTTCGTACTGTCTGATGTCAAGACGAAGGACAGACTGTTACCTCCGAAGGAAGTAGGCGTCCCACACAGTAACACGACTCCTTGTCCCTCTCGGACTGACACGGCGCTTCTGGTGTGAACTTTGAAATGATCTAAGTCTGAGGGAGGAAAAAGATCACCCATAGATCTTATTTGTCAGAAGTAGTGTGGAACATAGCAAAGGCAAAAAAACTCTGACACAAACTCATGAGAGACGGGAACAAAGATAGTACTTTTAGCTGTGCCTGAGAGCAAAAAAGCTATTATGGTCTATATGAGCTGTTGGATAAAAATTCTAGTCTGCACGCACAATTTTGAAGTAACTGTATTCATGTAAGTTGAATCATTGCTGAAAAAAATACAGAAAAGTTAGATAATCTATAAAACCTGAATGTTTAACTGAGAAAAAGGTTGTTTTTTTCTCTCTCTCTTGGAATTTAATGTGTGAGCAGTTATACTGCAACTTCATAATAAAAAAAATCTGTCCCAATTTGGAAATGTATTCAATCTGTGAGGTACAGTAAGTGTATTAAATGCGATTTAGCAAAATTCAGCATTTGAATCCTATTTGGTGATGGTTTCCGTCTCTTTTACCTTTGCCAGGTCTCAGAACAATGTGAACTTCTTGACATTGTATATGGTGGCACTGAAGGTTAATGTGCCGGCTAATGTTTCATTTTCCTCAAGACTTCTGGAGTTAATTTGCATTTAATCTCAGGAATTTGTGTCAAACGATTGATAAGGTGAGTATACTCTCCAGCCTATAATTATATATGCATTAAATGAAGTGGAAACCTTATAAAGACTTTTGTTACAATCATTAGAAAGAAGCTGTAAATTCACATGAGAAAGTCTAAGTCAGAAAGTTTTTAAAGTCCTGCAGTAAGCTTTCTTTGTTTCAATTCATCTGCTACATCACAATCAAATAATTCTATGAGAGAAAACCAATGGGAAATATGGTAACAATTCAGCTATCTTTATTTTGTTTTTATTCATTTATCAACCACAAATCCCAAAAGGAAAAGAAAAGACAACAAGCAAC